>CALNXK010000618.1:0-55000 GCA_942486035.1 Porites lobata | reverse complement strand
AGTGAGACTTTCGAGTCTTCGTGACGCACGCGCCGTAACTTTTGCCGGTTATGGCGTGTCCACGTTGCATTTTTGCGTGTAACGAAAGCCGGAAAAACGAGCCGGAAAAAAATTAGTCACGTTTTTTTCAAATCAACTGAAAAAAAAAACTTTGTTTTTAAGAAACAGGAAAGTTATGTCCGAGCTTGTGGTGGTGGAACACTCGCTTCATTCTCACTTCTGAAGTTTTGATGGAAACGAAATTCCATGCTTCAATGTTTTCGCATTTACATAAGTATCATAATGAGACTAAATATTTTGAGCCGAAATGTGCTTTATTCAGTAAAAACGCGATTTTCTGTATAAGGTCACGTGACAACGGGCGTGCCATAGTGACGTCACAGTCTGAACCAACCGGTCACTTAGTAGCCTCCCACGCAGGCGTTTTTAGGGGAGCTCGTTTTTCATCCCTCCCCACAAACGCCTGCTCAACCGAAGACAACATTCCTTTCCCAAGCTTAGCCAATCACATTGTACTTTCCAAATCCTGGAAAGTTGACCTTGACCGCAAGTTAATCTGATAATTACTCGATCTGCATTAAACACTGGGAAATCTTTCTGACCTCTAATAAATGTTAGATTTTGAGCGGCAAAAATAAGATTTAGTCAAAATATAGAATACTCCGTGCACTGCATAACCTTAGCGAAGGAAAGAAAAGAAGGAAAACGGTAACTCTAGGGTCACGTTCAGTCGTGTTTAGCTTGTCAACACTTTATTGCACAATTGTTGATTGGTCACTTACCACGCAAATAAAACAATGAGAAAGGAATGTTGTTTTCCGTTGAGCAGGCGTTTGTGTTGCCTGCGTGCAGACGTCTCCTATTTCCTTTGTTGCACGCGGAAAAGGGACGTCTGCGTAACGCCGTCGCTAATCGTGTTCCAGCGTCCCGCTGGCAGGGTATTTGATTTCGCATAAATTATGAAATAGTATCCGCTGACAAGTGTGTGTGCATCACAACCAAAGTCCACCAGTGTGAAAAAAATGGCCGACTTTCGGGCTGCGTGCAACAAAGGAAATAGGAGACGTCTGCACGCAGGCAAGCGTTTGTGGGGAGGGATGAAAAACGAGCTTCCCTAAAAACGTCTGCGTGGGAGGCTAGTCACTTAGGGACCACTGTTTAAATTTCGCCACATACATTACACGCGTCGCTAGCTTGAAGACTTTTCCCTACCCACGGCCTCAAAATATACATCAATGGGCCCTTAAACTGAGGAACGTTATTTGACGTTTCGATGTTTCGAAAACCGTTCCTCAGTTTAATTTTTCTTGTTAAATGCTTTAACAACCAACCGAAAAGAAAAACGAAGTTTTCAGTTAATCAACCGGTCTTCTGCCAGGGAAATGGTTTTGTACAGGCGTCAATTACTATTGCGATTCTTACAGCCAACTTTTTTTTACTTCAGATAAAAAATCCGCTTGCTTTAGTCTTGGAGGTTACTTGAGGAACGGACCGTTTGGAGGCAGAACATTGCTTGAATGCGACATTGAGTGTTGCAAAAGCAGTCTATGCAACACACAGAACTCGACTCTAACAAAGGACGCAGTAACCGTGTTTCAACAAAATGGTAATAAATATATTTTACTTCATAACTCAAATATTATCAAACTTCTTTAAGCGCCTTGAACATAGGATAAGAGCGCCATAGAAATAAAGATATTAAGTTATTATTATTATTTCTACAAGTTAAACAACAATGAAATTATATGTATTATCTAAGTTTTTATAAATATTGAAGCAGTTATAATTTTTTCAACAAGGAATAATTACAGGACGTTTTCACCGGGGCGTAAAGAAGCCACGTACACTACACTACTCGGCAGTTTGTCAACAGTCAAAATCTTTATTTGGAGTTAAATTAAACTGCACTTAGGAAGGTTCGGGCCAAAGTCCTTTAAAATTTAAACTTCTTCAAAACAATTTTAATTAAAGCCTTACTGATGACTAAAGCCGTTAAATTAAGAAGGTGACAACAGAAGTAAACATCGTTTGCTAGCGATGTTTCTGTACATGTCTGTAATCCAAAGCTGAGATGAATAAACTGAACCATTCGGTAGAAATTCACTGGATGAAAGGTTTGTTTGCAAAATTTGATTGATTAGTTATAACTCGCTAGGATACGTACGTCTGCGGGGAGGCTATAGGATACGTAAAACAGAAAAACGTTCGAGTTATCGAGGGTAAAATTATATAGAAAATGATCTGAAGGGAAATGAAAATTGCTTCGAGTTAACGGGAGGTTCAAGTTATAGAGGGTTCGAGTTACCGGGAATCGACTGTAATTATGGTCACGTGACATCACGTGGTAAAAAAAAAAATCTAAGGTGAAGAAAGTTGGTGAGTTCAGGAGGCGAGTTTACTTTCTACGGTTTAAATAGAGTGGTGTTTCTGATAGAGAAATAACGTATTTTACTTTGTACGATTGACCTTAATCTAATCGGTTTTTTTAAACGTTTTGAATAATATAAGACTTTACTTGGGTCTTTGAAGTGACGTTTGCTCCGATATTGTTTTTCTTATCAAAGCCCAATAGACAAGCTTTCTAATTGTGATGTGTTAGAAATATTTAATATTAATCAGACAAAAATTATTTCTTGATTTGTTTAATTTTCTTTCGTTGGGTAATGAAAAATGAAAAAAATGGTCTCGTCACAGAGACTCCACTTACTCAAACGCTAGTTATTTATTAAAATGTTAAGAACGATATGGTCTTTCTTCTGTGTGCCATGTTTCGATTCAGCTCCTTCCTCTTTGCCGACGTCGATGTTATAGCCAATGAATCATTATATTTTCACTATTATTTATTTCCATAAAGCCACTGAGGGTAGTCTTCTGACTGCTAAAAAAAAGGATAGCAGAAGGCGAACGAGGGCAGCTTGGGTATCATTCACATGCCCCATCTCTATAAGTAAAACGCGGTGCTATCAAGCATACGACCAGCCAAAGTGTCTCGCAACCAAGCTATCAATTTTCTCACAGGAGAAAAAAAATCTGTCATCAGCAGTGCTTGTTTATAACGGATATTCCTTTTCTTTCAGTCGAAGCTTACCGAGACAAGAACAGCCTCGGCCAAAGCTCTTTCCGTTCTCAGGATCGAAGCCTAGAGAGCCCGGTCTGAATAGGGTTAAGGGAAGTGTATGCTTAAAAGAGCATGGAAGGAAAAAGTTCCAATAGCTTGCAAAACCGAAAAAACACCGGCTTCTGTCGAATTTGATTTTTCTCCTCGTGAACTATCTGTGGATAACATCTCGAGAGTTCGCCTTCTGATTGTTAAGTAGTATGTATCCTGGTTTATTGGCTATCATTTTCTTCAGGCTCTGGACCATTGCAATGCAAGGCTTGTTTCGCGCGTGATGAAAGGCAATGTATTCTGGGTCAAAGTGCGCAAGATTGTGGTGGAGGTTTTCCTTCACTCGGAACAACTCATTGTGGTTACGCCAAGATAAAATATTCGTTTATCATTGGTGGTGGTGGCGATTGGGTTTATAGAGGATGCATAAATTGCGCAGGTAATTTAGAATTAAAGCATTATGGATTTTGAAAAACCTAAATTGTTTTGTCTCAAAATAAGATTAAAAAATGAATAGATAAAAGAATTAGCCTTTAGCTCTACAATTTGACGTAAGTATTTAAAATGCCGGCTATAGTGGCTATTATCTTGGATTTCAGTACAGAAGTAGACCGAAGGAGGCCTCATCAAAGTAGGGTGGTTACTTCAACAGCGACCACTTAACTTCCACTGCATGATACTTGTAATGAATCACCTTTCTTCCTTTTGGTAGAACCTTATGTTTTTCACTAAAAAATGAGAACAACGTTTAAAACCTTTACAGCTTGGAGCCTTCATTTAAGGGACACCCTTGAAACCAGGAGAGGTGTCCCCTGAGTAGAGGGATCTCTTTAATAGAGGCAACTAATACAAACTAAGGTCATACGGAGGAGCGTCCATACTTGATAGAATTCCCTCAGAACCAGGCATAGTGTCCCCTGAATATAGATGTGCTCTTAACCGAGGCCAAAGATACAACGATTATATAATAAACTTCCTTTGGTTTCAAAGTCTGTGTTCTTTGAATAGAAGTCTTCCAAGGAGGGAGGGGGGTTTCATTTTCCTTAACTTGATGACCTCATTTTTCTAAGACCGTAAGAACTAGGCAAAATAAAAGCTAAAAACATGGCAAGAACAGCAAGAACACAACTCGAAGGGCGACATCTGCTATTTGGAGAATATTTGCGGAGCTGAACAACCCTAAACGTGCCATGACTATCGAAAATGAACTTAACATCGATGGAGGTAATGTTTTAGCCATGTTTTTTAAACTAGGAATTATTTTGAATGAATAATAAAACAATTATTGAATTCGGCTTCCGTATCTTGTGAAGAATTATGGAGATCGAGGAGGGTGTTATCCGTCAAGGCCGTAGGTCGAGGCGGATAACGCCCTCCTCGATCTCCATAATTCTACACAAGATACGAAGCCTCATTCATTAATTGTTGAAAAAATAGAAAAACGTTTTCTAGGGGGGAGGGGGGTGCATTTGCCCCTCTCCACACCTCTATTTTCCTTGTTGTTTATAACCTCCGATTGCAACTGACACCACAGTTTCAGGATCATTATTCGGGTTCTTAATCCGTTGTTACGTTTAAAAAATGATCCCCTTTTCGCAAACGGTGCAATCGTCCTTGCTGAGGTGAAGATGGTTTGGTCCTGGCAAAAAGCAGGGGATAACATCTTTCCGGCTTTATTGTATATTGTATTCAATAAGTGCGTGAAAACCTAGCTAGCTATCCAATGGCCACACTTTAATATCACTGATTTTATTTCGTTTCAGATAAAAAGTCGGCCTGTGCTATGATAGGTGGTCATATTTTAGGACGTATGGGATGGAAAATGTTGGAATGTGATATCCAGTGTTGCAATAGTAGCAACTGTAATGATGTTGGTAATACATGAATCTTAGCCTAAGGCCAGGGGTAATTTTACAGGGATTTTAAAAAAGATAAGCTTAAATTTTATTTATGCCTCAATCGTCTGCGGATGTGGCTCATAGTAGGAGAGTGGCCCATACAATAAGCGATCGGTTCTTCGTATTTCCTTAATAAGTAAAAAAATAGGCGATGATATCGTCTAAAAACATTAACGTTGTCTCACAACAATGTTGTGAACAACATCGTTTTCTTTCCAATTGATACTCAAAATGTACCTTATCCATTACAGTGTCAATTCAAAAGCCTCTTCCGTCTCCTCTCTTGCCCATATCATTTAGCCTGCGTTGCAGCCAGCCCACGCACTTGTCTAAACCATTTGTTTATAGCGTCTATAACGCAGGAAAATAGGGAGTTTAAGATCCAACGACGCGGACGACAACAAGAACGTCAAAAAAGCAACTGGTTTAATTAGCAAAACAACAACTTCGCACGTGCAACACACTTTTTGTTCATTTCTTTCCCGTTTTTGCTCGACTACGACGTAAAAATGCCTAATTTCGCGTTTTATGGAGGACGTAAACAAGCAACGACGAAATTTTATTTCTCTTTCTGAGCTTGAATATGGTCCCTTGAAATTCAGCTTCAGGAGGGCTCGCCTACAATTGACAAAGTAAGTGGGTAGGAATAATCGCTATAAAGACTGAGAAAACTCAAATTCACTTTTTAAGCGACGTTCTTGTCGCCGTCGCGCCGTTGGATCTTAAAGTCCCTCATATCATTTAAATCAAAGACTTTTAATTTCTAATGCCACGCCCTACTGCGTGGGGTACCCCTTACAGTTTGCTAAACAAGCCGGTACATTTTCCCTAAATCTCCCTTAGCTTTTCTGACGCACAATGGGTCTTTCAAAGGATCTAATGAAAAGAAAAACAAAAGTCGTCAAGTACCTTAGTGGGATTTAATTTCGCTGGTCTTTTATTTCGTGTTTTTTGGCGATTGCAAATAAATCGCAGAATCAAAGACCAGTGTTAAAACACGCAAAATTCAATACCCATATAAGAAATCGAATTTACAGAACAAAAAGTGATGTGCGTGTAATATCAACACAATGATATCTATCGAGAAATTCACAAATTATCGAATGATTTTTCTGGTGATTTCCATTTTGTATCTTCTGTTGTGAAGTAACGTTAATTTGTAAAGATTTCACACGGAGTATACAATCTAGTATGTACTTATAATCTCCATCTGAATCGCTTTGCTTGTTCCAGCTAATCTAGAAAATGTAAAAAGTTCAGACTTTTTGAGAAACAAAATGTAACTGAGAACGCTTGAATCGCGAAATTTAATGCCTTTTTTCATATTTATCTATTGAAAGATAGTATGGACTTAATGCGCCTTGTATTGTACTTTGCTTCAATCAGCCTTTTTTTCCATTTGGGAAAGGTACTTAGAAGCCTAGAGACCGATGGAAACTTTTGAACTTTTTTTTAAACAATTTTCTTTTCTTCAGATGCCTGTTAGGGCAAGAGAGAATAATGGGCAGAGAGGGAAACGCCCTGTCTAGCCGCTTGGGATATTTGAATTTCACCAAAGTTATTTTAAGACCAATTTTAATTAATTAATTGAAAGTTTGTTTCCGGAGAGTTCGGCAAACTTTCAGTGAAATCGAGAGAGAATTTAACAGTCGCATTTACCGTATACTTCAATGTTTGCTTTGAGGCAGTCGCACGTGGACTTAATAACGTTTCAAACAATCGATTAAAATGTGTGGACGTCTCAGGAATTAGACTTCTGTTTAATTACAACCTCTAAAAGTAACTGTAGTGAAATTCACATATCCCGGCCAGCGCCCTAATATTCCCCATCTGTCCGATTATTCCCTCTTGGTAATGGAGGGTAAATGACCATAACCTGTAGAAAAACTAGCCGTAAATGCCTCTGTCCCATTAATTGAGACCCTCTATTCTGTCTTGACAGCTGCAGATCTACCGACATGTACTCATTGCGAGGGTATCTGCTCCGACAAGGATCCTCACCAAGCTTGTTCGCTAAATCCAGCGTTTGGTTCGCTTGGAACAACTCATTGTGGTTCTGTAGTAGGTAGATACCTGGACGGCTCCGGAAATGTTAAGGATTTGGCATATCGAGGATGCTTTGACTGCGCTAGTAAGTCAGTAATAGCTACTTTCGACTTCATTTTGATAGGTCAGACTTTTCTATGAGCAGCTATATATTCGGCAACGTTTTGACTGTTAATCACGGGTTCACTTTCGAAATATTAAAAATCAGCATGATAGAGAGTCTTGGAAGACACAAACAAAGAAAATCAATAAACCAATGTTCATTGATTTTGTTTGTTTGTGTCCTATAAGAGTCGTTATCATGTTGAATTTCAATGTATCGAAAGAGGTCTGTTGAATCAATTTTTTTTCCTGAAAAAACCGCTTTTTGTGCAGTATCCTGTTACTCTATCAAAAATGTATATATTTAATTGAAAGCACTGACTCCACACTTGATAAAGGAGGGCTAAAACACACTGAAAAGAATAAGTGACACCGAAATTAAGCCTGAAGAAAAACTGATGCCACTAGCCAGTCTATAGTCTTTTGCACACTGCCTTAACTACTCTTCTGTTTCAGTGAGTCATTTTTAATTCACTAGCTGAGTAAAATTTATCTTTAGACAGTGACCTAGGGAAACTATAGTTCGCGAGTTCAAAAACAACCTTTACAGACTGCTGCAGTAAAGGTCACCGTAAACTCTGGATCTCTTTCCTTACTGAGTCACGTAAAATTATTAAAATACGCGACAAAATACGAAAAGTGATCTTATAAACGACAGGAGTCAAACAAAAATTCATTCCCCAGGGTCCATATTCAGATATCACACTAACAAAGGAAGAACACCTGAGTGAGACATTTTTTAATTTTTGCTGTAGACAAAAAAGCGGCTTGTTTTGCTCTTGGGGGTTATTTGAAAAGGGCAAGGTCATGGACTTTGCTGGACTGTGAGATCAACTGCTGCACTGGGAACAACTGCAACACACAAATACCGACCGGGGCGCCATCAGCTAATGCAATCACGGTATTCGCACCATCAGGTAAAGAGGTAGTTTTAGTACTGTTTAATAAATTCAGCTTAACAAATGTGTCAATTCATTTTAGGATGAACTAGTGACTAAGTCGGGATCGCGAAAATGACATCTGCCCAAATCTGTCAAATATGGGGTATATAATTGGCCAAAGAATAGACTACAATGGGGTAGGGGTTCTGAGAGGCCAGCGGTACATACCCAGCAAAAATTGACCCAAGTAACCCCCGTTGGCAGCGGGGCTTCTACCTTTCGCTCGGTCCCTTCTCCGTTTTTATGAAGTGATTTTATAGAATTAATTTAATTATGGCCTTTTCTTTTCGTTTCGACTTAGCGTCTGGACCAAAACAGTGCTATGAATGTGTGGGAAATAATCAATTCACCAATTGCTCGAGGCCCGAGCATCTGCGGTCCCAGTCTTGCGCTACAGGTCTATCTTCGCTCGGTACCACTCATTGTGGCTCCGTGGTCGGGAAATATCAGGACGGCAATGGAAATATCGTAGATGGCTCTTTTCGAGGATGCATTGATTGTGCTGGTAGGATAAATAAGTAAATATACCAAATAATAAATTTGAATGAAAAATGGAATGCCTGTTGTGAAAATATTCCAAGATTGGAAAACAAACTAAAAATTATTTAAATCTGGATTTTATCGAGACCATACATGAGACCATATATTACTTCCATTGACTGCTTTTAATAACGGCGGGCTACATGTAACCTGAAAAGCAAAACTGCTGCAGGGAGCTCGTCCGCGTCGCAAAACGTTTTGCCCAGAATGGGTGTGTACCGGCTATAATTCGATGGAGTGCGCCGTTCCTAAAATACCGTAAAATCTTTAACAATGAAGGTTTAGCATGAGATGCAGCTTCTCAATAATTGACATTATTATATATTCAAAATATTTCTCTTTGTCTGTTTGGCTAAAATCCCAAGGATATTTCTTTATAACCAGCTAGCGTTGACCACATTTGGAAGACGTTTGCGATATGTGGAAAATGACGTCAATACCGGATAGGGCTTCTGTTTACATATAAAAACGGTGATTCAACAGATTTGAAAGGATTATTTGAATTGCTAATTACAGATAAGAATGCGGCTTGTGCTGCTGTGGGTGGTTTTTTCAAGGGAGATCGTCGGAGACTGACCCAGCTGGAGTGCGCAGTCATATGTTGCACGGGTGATGACTGCAACAAAGTCATCATGCCAGTCCTAAAAGCAGGTATTTTGCATGTAAAATTTCATTTAATAGAAACGTTTTCTGAAACACCCTTAAGTTGTATATCAAATAGGAGATTACTGTTCCACATATCCATCAGCGGGAAAGGAAAACGAAACCTTGGTGTCGCGGAGTGTTATGGACGAAGGTTGAGGAGTTTGATATTGAATAATGAAACACTCTTTCTATAGTGCTTGAAATAACTTCTCGAACAAGACAATTTTAAAGGATATATCGAAGGACTAGCTAGAGCTCTGTCTCGGGACTGCCTTTTTTAATCCTTGGATGCGGTTATTTCCAGGGTAAAATCAGGGCCTGTTTCCCTATAATAACCTATATGGGTAGGCTCCGCTCGAAAGGGGTACCTTTTTTTAGGCTTCGGGTATATCAAAGGCTAGGGAAATCTGTCATTCAGGTCTTCAAAAAGACCCCAAAGGGTTGACAGATGCTTTTAATGGCTGTGAAAAAGTCCAGAAAACATTCTCGTTTAATTTTTTAATTAATTCGTGTTTAAAGGACATTGCAAATACAGCACTTCAGAGGGATGCAAAATTATAAACTATCCGTGTGAAAGGGATATCACTTGTCAATAGAAGGTATACTGAAGGGGTACCATTTCTGTCAAAAATAACAAGGGTAAAGGGTTGGACTCTGGGCGGAGCCTCCCTGTATAAACTTTGTTGAGTACCCCCTTACCGGGGGGCTGTTCTTGTTTAACGCGTGAAAAATTGAGTAAGAAAGAAAAAACATCCTATTATCATTCGATGCAAATATTTCTTCCTTTACATTGGCTGACAGCCCACCACGTGACCTGCCAATAACTGCCTACAAATAATGGTGTGCTAACGCACAATGTCATTGAACTGTTTTTGGCTGAAAATACTATTCTGCTCATGCGTAAATGAAACCACGCTTTTCTCCTTCTTCCGATCGCTCCGGCTTGAAAATGGCATATCGCTTCGCTTCCCGAAGATATTCCTTAAAAAACAAACTCGGTGATCGAATGATAAAAAAATTATTGAACTCAGTTTTCGCAAAATATCGTGATTTGTCGGTGTCTCGGAGATCAATTATTTGCTACTGCTCGACACTGACAAATCACGTTATTTTGCTCAACCTCGTCCAATAATTGTTAATTATCTGTAGTGAAAGTTACCTATTACAGAACAAATTTGATTATGAAATAGGCCAAGGTTATGAGGTTTTTTCATGTGGTATATAATTTTTTTCAGAGAGTAGTCCATCACCATCACAAAGTTCAGTTGCTGGCGGTCCATTTCCAACTACAAAAGGTTCTGAGGCTGGCGGTCCATCACAAAGTTCCGACGCTGGTGGTCCATCACCAAGCTCAGCTGCTAGAAAAGAAGGGCACCTTAACTCAAGAGCGTGGCTCTTTTCATCCACAACTCTTTTTATCTTTTCTCAAGTCAAACCGTGGTAGACACTTACACATGCAAGCGAAAAGTCTCCTTAAGTTGACGCATTGAGGCGCACGCGAAATACGTAATAAGAACTGTTATTATTATCATTAAAATCATTTTTGTTATTAAAGTAGTCTTCTTAAGTTGTTCAACGCCGGAAAAACCTGCTGACTTATAAGTCCTTTCTGCTTCAGTCGTACTCTCCAGCGTAAAACCGGTCGTCATTTCCGGTCCTGTTCAAACAGATTCAGTTTTTGGTCACTATCGTGTCAATGCGTGGGTTTAAATGGACCTCAACTCGATCTAAACTATCTATTTCAACACTGAGCTATTGGGTATTTACCCAACTCTTTCTCTAATTCAGTAGTAGTTTGTGTACATTGGTCCATTAAATAAAGCCTGTTGTTATATTCCTAGAATTTCACTCAACTAAACAGGGACTGCCATTGGTTGATTCTTGGTCACGTGGCCTTGACTAAAATCAAATGTATCCCGATCGTAATACATTAAACAATGTATCCCGCTCGGGATACATTGCAGCACGTGATCAAAGCATGGTGGAAAGTGGCGTGACAGAAGGCGGGAAAAACACCGCCAGGTCCTGCCGGTTTTCTTTTTCGTGAATGAACACAACAACACATTCACGAAGCCTCAAGCTAAAAAGCAACGATTTTTAAAGTTATCCCAGAAGTTCCCAGAAGAAAAACAGCAGCTAGTGGAGGAAAAAGATGCAGATGATATACGGAAAGTACTTTTGTTTGTAAATCATTCATTCAGTGGTTTTGAGAATTAAATTTGTGTTGTTATAAGTACCGAGTCGACTGTTTTGGTTCGTTTTCGTTCGCTCCGGTTATTCTTTTGTTGCTGTTGAAGTGAAAGTTCTAGAAATATAACAAAACACTTAATGTCAGATCCCTCGGGAAACCAGTTAGTTTTGTTTTCCCTCGAGTCCTGATGTTTCCCTCGACTTCATCTCGGGAAACATCAGGACTCTCGAGAAAACAAAACTAACTGTTTCCCTTGGGATCTGACATTAAGTGTATATTATTTCACGAAGACACTACTTGCCTCTAAGTTGCTATAGCAATGTTATAACCCGTTATAAACACCATGATCGTACTTGTACTTTTTCTCAAAATTTAAGCCCGAGATGTCTGTCAAGAGGCCAGAGCCACTTTAAATATGAGAAAAAGAAAAGCTGGTGAACACACTACAGTATTGCAAACAGTCGCCACGGTGTTTTCTGACAGTTTTTTGGGTTGTAAACTACTTAAATGAGAACCAGCCTGTTACTTAATTTACTTCCATTTTCCCTCCGGATTAATAAACACTAGACGTTAGAAATACCGTCGAAACTCCCTAAAGCGACCACATAAAATGTGAAGAGGTAGTGGTGGCTTACGGGAAAGAGTCGAACTGCAGCAGATCTTTTACGAGGAGGAGTCCGGACACACCCGACCTTCTGTAGAGAGCGGTTCTGCATGAAACTTTTAGGTTACAATATATGTAAATCCATGTTGTTTCTAAAAGTTCTTCTCGTAAAGGGTAGCGTAGTACATACAGCGAACACAAAGATCAGACCATTGTATAAAGTGGTCACTTAGAAGAGGTCAACTGAAAGCAATAGAAAATTCTAAAACTGTCATCCTTAAAAGTGGTAGCGGTCGCTTACGAGAGTCAGTCGTTCCAATTATAAGGCTTTGACTGGGAAAATTTTAGTGTTTTGGATAAGTTCGACTGTATATTAATTGTACTTGAAATAACGAATTTGAGCTTTCTCCGGCACAATCCTTCCCTTACGATGTTAAGCGAAGCACCGAATTGTCTACAGAAAGCTTACCCCCAAAATCCGAAAATGTGCGACCCCGTGGGGAAATGCCATTTCCTATTGTAACTCCAAAACTGTCCAGTTTGACATGTCCGATTACTAGGAGCTTGAAATTAGAAGCTATTAGACAGGTCAATCGGAAAGTTAAAGAACCGATGAAAATCAAGTAGCAAATGCCATTAGCCAATGAAAGTTAACTACATAGCACATGATAACAAATCAAAATCAATGAAAAAATAGTGACCAGGTAAGCTGTCCAGCTTCAACTGGAAAAGAAAAATAGACGAAACTAACTGGTCCAGTTAGTTAATCTGATTGTAGCCCTGAAAAAATTTGAAGGAAAAAACTACGAATTTTTAAGAAAATGCTTTTTTCGTGAGAGGGACTCTTAAACACTGACAAACGTCAACAAATAGCTAAAACTATAATTTCTATGTGTTTGCATTGCTCGAAATCGTGCGCATTTCAGACCCTAAAGCTTTTTGCTGACTTGCAAGGACCCAGGCCATCTGTAATAACGATCCCCAAAATAAAGGAGTAAATCTCATAGTTTACTAGATATAATCGTGTAAAGTTTGCTTATCATTTTCGCATAAATTATGATCTAAATTTGGAAACCGCTGAATTTCTCTCATTGGGTCTTTGCGATTTTGGTAAAACTCTGTTCAACACAAGGCACTATCAAGGCAGGCGGGCAGGTTATTCATGTAATATATCAAACATGAGATGCAGTGTTTCATCACCAGATGAAACACCGAGAAGAGAGTTGAAAATACGACGCGCAGCGGAGTATTTTTGACGAACTTCGAGGTGTTTCATCTGGTGATGAAACACTGTGTCGAATGTTTGATATTTCTTCTCAAACAAAATCATTTTTGAAGGAGAAATTAAGGATGCAAATACTAAGCACTGTTTCATCCGATTTCCAAACACTCATTAAACATTAATTTCCTTTGTATTTTCTTAATGAATTATTAATGCATTTGAGAAGCTATATGTTAGACTTACGATCAAAGTAATGGTGGGGATACCAGAGAGCGTCAAAGTAGGATGGTACCCTCAAAAAATAACTGTGTTGAGTCACCTTAAGTTTCCTTTTTCCCGCCGAAACTGACGTTCTCTTACCAGTCCTTTCCCAGTCAACAGACATCGTCGTCGTGAACTTTGTCGCGATTTTCAAGTTCCCTGCTGTCAACAACGGGACAAGACTCACTCAAAAGATCATATTCCACTTATTTATGATATGATTCCTGGGTTCAAACCGTTCACTGTTGTTTTTTTTCCGGTGTGTTTCTTATAACTTGACATACTAATATATCGGAAGCAAATTTTCTGGACCATGCATCTAACTCTTTATAACAACTAAATTAACGCATATATTGAAAACGTGACAACATCTCAGGCATCAAAAATTCTATGATCTGTATAACACCCTAAAAGTCTTTTAAAAAGTTCATGAATTAAATAGATAACTACGAAGATTAAAAATTAGCATTGCTGGAGGCCTTCTAGGTGATTGTGTAACTTCACTGGAAAGCACATTCCTGAGTTTACCAGGAAAAAAATGAACAGGAATATCTCCAAGTGAACTCGCACTGTTAACAAAAAACAAATAGCTATCATAACCTAGCGTTCACCTTCATGCTGGCCGGAATATGAAATATATCGGAATAAATACGGCATTCAATAGACAGCTGTGGAGACTTTAAGCCAATGGTGTTTCACAAAAGATTTGATTTTTTTGGAATGCAGCTTTTTGAACCGTTGCCAAATAAATTTTTAACTCTTTTAGATAAATACTCCGTAACTCTCCTAAGTTATGTCGTTAAATAATCATTGATAAAAAACTAATTGAGAAGTTTACTTGTTTGGTGCTTATTATCAGGAATTATTTGCCATCATTAGAGAGATCTAGAATCACGTTAACTTAAAGACAAACGGCAAACGCCAGATTCAAGTTACAAATTTTCTTAAAATAGGAAATGAGCAGATAATACTGATCTGTCCAAAATATTTCTTATGGATGAAATTGACACGAAAAAACTGATTGATTTCTGGGAAGATATCATGAACACTGAATGAAGGGCGATGGAAAAACTGGTCACCTGGTACGACTTGACGTGTGGCGTTTACCGTAAATTTGGTTCTAAATCTCTCTATCACTC
Organism: Porites lobata; assembly: GCA_942486035.1. Classification (NCBI taxonomy): domain Eukaryota; kingdom Metazoa; phylum Cnidaria; class Anthozoa; order Scleractinia; family Poritidae; genus Porites; species Porites lobata. Next base: position 40,302 of record CALNXK010000618.1, on the reverse strand, counting down.
TGAAAACAACCTTGACACTCAAAAACAAATGAGAACACTACAGGTCATACATTGCTTTCAACTGCTAAAAACGTAGCAAGTTCAACGTTCTTGAGGTTCTGAAATGGGTTAAAAAAAAAAAAAAAACAAGCCAAGCTAAAAAGATCCTTCACCTTTGATGAACTAGTTAGTGCAAAAGGTATAAAATTGAAAGCTACATTAATAAACCTTATTCATTTGATACCCGCTATCTTTGGTGTTCGCGCTCAAGGACTGATGGGATAGAAGCGATGTCACGTGGTTTCCCACGGGGCAAACAAGTAAATCTGTCAATGCAAGAAATCTTGGTCAAGTTTGTTTATTCTAGACAGAAAATGACCGAAGAACTTTTTATCTTTAAGGCAGTAATGGCAAATTAGGGGTGGAATAACGACTGTAGTTGTCCTCACAGCAAGCGACAATGGCATAAAACTTGTCGAAACTCGAACTGTACGTAAAATCGTCGTCTTGTTTTGTAGAATAAACAAACTCCACCGCGATTATTCGTATTGGTAAATTTTATCACTCAGAAAGTGCGTGTAAAGATGGCGAGTACCGTGAATAGGGCGGTCTATTAAACGGTAGTCTCCTCCGCATCGTCACCCAAAGCTCCTCCCCATTAGACTAATTAAACGGGGGAACCCAACTACATTTTTCTGTAAAATGAATGTTCAAACTGAAGCAAATTATTATATACGCTACAAATTTCTGCATAACCGTTCCATTCATCTGATATATTCGGAGTATTCCTACTAACTTGCGATTTTCTGACGAGGCGTTTTTCAGATTTTCTTACCAAAGCAAGATACTGGGATTATTGTTTAAAAAAAAAATAGGGTTAGATACATTATGCTCTAAAATTTGAGCATTATACTTTTGAACGACACCCTCAAAACAACAGCATTTTGCCTAAAATTATGCTTGAAAAGAAGCATTATCCTCAACCAAGAGCTATCACAGGACACCGTCCTATTATGGCTCTTGCCTCAACTGATCTTGGCTGTATTGCCACACACATTAATACAACATTTTATTGCATCAGTTACAAATTTCGAACTGGCAGCAATTATGGATAGACAATTGGCCAGTCTTAGCAGCCTAACGAAATGATGCAACGGTGCAACAAGACATTGAAAGTATTAATCAAGCCTCTTTGAATATGTTAATCCTCACTAAAAGCATTTGGAAGTAAAAATTTCTCAGCACAGTTAAGGAAATATATATTTTCTTCATAATCATTCTCTTTCTGCTGAAAATATGGCCATTATGCCGGTATTATGCTCGATGCTCCGACTATAGCATAATGTCCAAAATTATGCTTGCATAATGTATCTAACCCTATTAAAGGTCTCCTGAAAATCTCGGTACGAAGACAAAATGCTCACTTGAACTTTCTTTTGAAAGTATGGTCACTCCCTGACCTCGAACTTTCGACCGGACCCATCAGAGTGGCCAACATGCAGTTTCCAAGGAGAAGAAAAAGCCGCCGAAAACTTTCGAGACGGCCAAAGTTTCTTTAAGACATTCAATAACAATAATAATAATAATTTATTCATTTATAGTGCGCTTTTTAACATGCTAGGTGATCAAAAGCGCATTACAACAATAAATAACCTAAAAACTATACAAATATTAAAAGTATACAAATATATTTAATATCTAAGAGATATTAAAAGCTAATTTAAGAGAAGAGAAGTTTTTCAGGAGTGTAGCTAAATGTCGTGGGTCGTGGGTAGTGGGTAGAGGTCGTGGGTCGTGGGTCCTGGGTGTGGGTGTGGGTAAATGTCGTGGGTAAAGAAAAAACTTTTCCAAAAAAATTAAAAAGCAAAAAGGTGTAAACTTCATGAAATGAAAATCTCCGCGTACATACCAGTCCTATTCCCTCCCCTTGGTCAGCAAAGCAAATAAGCGGATCCTTTAGACGAAACGGACACCAAAAAGGCATTTAGGTGAAACATAAAAGAAACTTTGTACACTATGTAAACCTAAAACAGGCTATAAAATAACCGGAGACTGAATTGCTTTTTCTCAAAGAAGTCAACATTCGTGGCTGAATCGTCCTTTCAGTTTAAGGGATGATATTCAGAATCGTTACGTTACAGCAATGATTTTGTAGAGAACAAAAAAGAATCGAGAAAATTATATTTCCTTACGGCAATAAAATTTACATATATGCAGTCTCAGCCTTAACTTGAAAGGTTGAGCATGAAGGTGGTTCCTTTGTAAAGCTAGCCTAAGACTTCTTTAAGAAAGACTTCCATCAAGAAACATGAAATACCTCAAAATTGTCCCTTTCCCCTCCCCTTTCCCACGGTGATTGCATTCCATGGTGTTAAAAAATCTCCGCTGATCATTAGAATTGTAGATCGAATAAAGATTAATAGTGAGCAGCTACTTCCATTCAGCGAGTCAGAGCAGTCCCTTACTTTCTGCAAATTGCACGTTAAATTTACGCCTGTTTCGTTTATTTTCGCCGCGATTGCTCAGGTATGCATAAATCTTCATCGGCAACATATAATGTCTTTTCAGTACAGTGATGGTGTGAAAGGGGATCCAAGTCCCACGTGGCAAAGGAAATATCAGGAAGAGGACGAAGAAGAAGCCGTGACGAAAAGGGCAATCAAGGAGTTGGGGATCTTCGTTTTATAAATATTTTACAACTTTTTTCTATTTATTTTTTTCAATTACTTTACTTTATCATTTTTTTCTATACTTTTTTTACCCACGACATTTACCCACACCCACGACCCACGACATCTACCCACTACCCACGACCCACGACATTTAGCTACACTCCTGCTAAACACAGCCGACATTTACGTTCACCAATCACAGGCCGTTTACGGATTTTTGTAAAACGTAACTCGAGCCGCTTCTTAAGATTCGCACGAACAGTGGGGCTTTTTATCGAGTGTGCGAGAAATTTGTAATTAAATACAGAGTTCAACATGTACAAGTACCAGAGAGAAGCTATCCTGCAAATTTCATAGCGAAGACCGATGAGTTCATAAATTTGCCGGCGGGATTTGGCAAATCCCTTGTCTATCAAGCTTTGCTGCTTGTTTGCGACACAGTGCGTTTCTCTCCTGGTAAATCTTGAAAGATCAATCTACAAAGCTGGAAAATATTGGTATTCCTGCTGTAACGCTCAGTGATATTAGCAAAGAGAATATGAGGGTTGTCGAAAGAGGGACTTTCTCTGTTGTTTACGGAAGCCCAGAAGCTTGGTTGAAGATCGATCGGTGGAGGAAATGTTAGCGAGTGACTTGTACAGTTAGTATCCTTGGTCGGCGACTTTCCCGAGCATGATTAAATATTTTATCGAGAAATAAAATACAGTGAACAATGAAAGGTTCAATGATTTATAGATTATAAGCATTCTTTCTTTCTTTGAAGGAGCGAGATTAAAGTTTGTTGACATGTAGATTAATTTGTCGTTCTAGCTTGAAGTTTGGACTTCGGCGGCACCATGGTCATGTTTACTTAGCTTGTGAATAAATAAACGCAACGGGAAGACGTGCTTTTTTGCAGAACAAGTAACAACTTCCGAAAAAACTATACAGCTGACTGCAGCTTTATTGCATCGTTTCTGTGATTTTTTCATAACGTTTGAGTCGTCTCAGGTAGAAGACAGGGGCACCCAACGAGGATATAGTTCAAAACCACTTAACATAGCATTGTTGAACGTATTTTAGTATTTAAACGATAGATATAGGCATATTTTTATCCCCTAAAAACTTTTCATCTGTTCGGATTTTCTAGCTGAAAGTCTAGTGATCCGAAAATCATAGGGATGAAAACTCACCTTCTCGAAAATTTCAGCCAGAAAAAGGCTCCCGAAAATTCTAGGTGGCCTTTTTTAGGGTCAAAATCCGTTAAAAATGGGTAATTATACCATTTTGTAGATGTTCGAAAATCCTAGGAGAGGCAGGCAAGCAAGAAATTTTACAACAAATGTTCCGAAAATTCTAGATCTCAAATCGTCTTCCAAACAGATGTTTTCCCGAAAACTGCCGTTTGGTGCCCCTGAGAAGATGGCGGTGGAAATAAATAATTCACTTGAGAATACAAAGACACATCAACGTCCAGAGCACACTTGATGAGCCTTGCGATGTCGGCTGCGCTTTTTCTAAACACACGAACTTGGTCCTTTCCTAAATTACAGCTGCAAAGAAAACAAAAACATTCGCTTCTTATAACTTTCTTCGGAGTCTCATCCATGCTTAGCCGTGGAATAAATATTCCTCTAAAAAAGCGAGAAATGATTCGTAGGTGCCGTTTCACTTGTATCACAGCGCTTGATTGGCTGATCGTGACACCATAACTAACCGCTTATTGGCTTATTCAAACAATCCAGAACGTAAATGTCGGCTGTGTTTAGCAGACGTCCATGGGGAAGAAATGAATGCGTGACAAACGAACCCCAAAGGACGTCTGCGGGGAGGCTATGTTGGACCATGTCGGTTGTCGGTTAATATTTCTGTCGGTAGTCAGCAGGGGCGGATCCAGGGGGAGGGTGCAGGGGGTGCCCACCCCTCCCTGAGATGACCTGCGGTTTTCTAATACAACTAGTATCCTGCAAAGAAAAAAAAAACTATGTGGTTTATTGGTGTTGAAGTAGAGCAAGAGACGAGTGCACCCCCTCCTAAAAAAGATCCTGGATCCGCCCCTGGTCAGTTATATTTCTTTGCCGTTTGTCGCTTGTCGGTTAACCCCATTCAGACCCTCTTTAAGCCTTTTTTATGGTCTGCCACGACTGATATCTAAATGTGAAGTCAATGAGTCTTTGTTTTTTCAAATTATCGCGTTTAGCGGTGAAGGAAAACAAGTCAAACATTGTGATATCGCGTTTCTAGATTGGGAACTGTAGATAGGATGTGAAAAGTTCGGTGAAAACTTGTCAGAATTACAGACAGACGCGCGATATACTGTAGGACTACTGAACCTGAACGGTGAACTAAATTAAAGAGTAAAATTACATAATTATTTGTTTTCTCTGCATTGCATCTCATGCATTAAGTTTACTGAGTGTCGTGATTATTTGTGCGCTTGTATCTGAGCTCAGGCTCTCAAGATCTACACTTCTAAGTTAGTAGCACAGTTGCAACAACAAAAAAAGGAAAAAAAGAATTCATATTTTTAAAGATGCACACTACCTGAAAATAACAGCACAAAGATTAATATTGGACTGGACAATATATTATGTTGCATTTTCGGCCTTTGACGTTTGAGCAAGTAATCGTACGACGTTTAACGTATTTGCGCTTTTAATACATGCCCTGGGAAAGAGATCTCTATCTTGCAGTTGCAACTTAAAGGCGTCTTACAAGGGAATGTTCGAAAAATGAAGTTCTTTCCCTTGCTTGTCTTGCTCTTTGCCGCAGACGCGATAGGTAAGTGATCGATTTTTATTATGAAGACTGTAAACTGCATTCTTTTGGTACTCACAGGGACAAAAAAAGTAAAAATAAATAAATCAATAAAAATGTAAGCATCATTAAGTTCTGTCGCCGAAAAAACCCGAACGCTTACTATCATGGTCAAGCAATTTTATTAACTTACATTACGGAAATATCCACGAAATATAAACGATCTAGAACAGGAGCTCCATTCGAGAGCACCTTCCTTCGTGTCGACCACGCGAGAATCGTAAAGGTATCGCTTAGGTTTGTGCGTAAATTTATGTCTATATAATATAGAAAGAATCAAAATAATGCTGTGTTGCTCGGTTGGAGTATGTTCTCTTTTAGCGGTCAAATAAAGCCCGAGCCACACCCAGTAGAAAGCAGAAAATAATATCTCCTTTTGAACATAAATCGCTTTTGATTAAAGATTTAACTTCCTTATGTCTTTTGAATCATTTCGTTCTTTAATCATTTCAAAGTTTTTAATTTTTTCGGAGGTTATCCACCCTTGGAAGTGCAAAAGAATGATGGAATCTAGGAACTTAATCGGTCATTAGGCGGACTTATTTAACACTTGACTGCTCATGGAGGCGTCATTTAAATATTAGATACCTTAAACGAAAAAAATGTTTATTATATTGACTGAAAAAACAAATTGTCGGCTCGTAAGGTCCCTACTAGAATTTTCCAAAAAACACTGGTTATATTTATTTGCAATTCCATCGAAGCATTTCGCAGCTTATGTTGCTTTTCTTTATTGAGCTGCTGAGCTGTTCCTAACAGTCTGCCATGTCCCGGATCGAGAAAAACGTGGAGTTAGTGTATGTGTCCTTGTATTTCAGTTCTGTTGTAGAAAACGAATCTTGTGATATTTATAGGTGGTTCTAGAGAAGAGCCTGTAGACAGGATGTTACAAAAGGACGGTGAAATCGTGACAGAATTGCCTTATGTGTGTATGTGGTTCTTTTACTGACGAAATAAATAGGACTATTTAGTTACCTGGTGATCAAGTTACCTGCCTGGTGATGGTGATAAAGTAAAACTACGGAATGTTTTTGGCTATGCATCCAGGCGAATCAATGTGTACCGCGTACTTATATTTTGCACGATTGTTTTGTTTTGTTACGTTTGTTTGTGAAATGCTTTAACTAGAACGTAAGACTCGAATTAACAACACTTATGAGTTAGTACAACTATCTATCAATTCGAAGAAGAGAGAAGAATAAACTTGAAACGTTTTATTCATTTCAAATTTTTGAGGGCACTCTTCCCAAAAACAAGGGTAATTAATAAGGACAATTGGACACTGAACTATATAAAACATGACGTTGCATTTTCAATTCGGCATTTGACTTCCTGTTGGGTTCCGATTCGAAATTAATATTAAAGGTACTGTCAACTTTGAACCAATCATAGCCGGTTAGAGTAAGTAATATTACTTTCAACACACATATTTCGCTGTTTTAATATCCACCCTGGGAAGAGGTCTCTATTTTCCGTCAAAGAGGAAACGCATCTTACAAGGGACTGTTCGAAATATGAGGTTGTTTCCCGTGCTCGTTTTTCTCACTGCTGTAGACACGAGTGGTGAGTGACTTAGTTGTGTCATTTTAATGTTGACTCCTGAGGAACAAATTAAAAAAAAAATTGCACTGAAAAAGGTGAGTCCAAAATCTCTCGTGCAAGAATAAGGAATGTAAACTACAACGTAATGCTGATCGCAGAGATTGAAAAGCTTGCTATCAATTGACTTTGCATCTCGTTTGAGCCTCTTTATGGGTACCTGCGCTGCGCCGGGACGTCGTTTTCGTCGCGTGTTTTCCATCAAATCGTCGGTTTTTCAACGAAATTCTCGCAAATCAAGAATTGTTTTGCGAGGTAACGCTACTAGCAAGTTTGGAAACAAAAACGTTGACGACGGAAATTAAAAATTACCAGCTTAAAGGGGCTGTGTCACGGCAGTCCAGTTCATTTTGTTTAATTTTGTCAATTACTCGCCCTCAATTGCTATGAAACTTAAAGTAAGTAAAGAAATTACATGTAAATAACAAAATCAGAGATCCGAGACAAACAAATATGTCTCCTGAGCATTATTTTTGAAGTTGCAAGTAGCAGGGATCAACTTTGAAAAACTGTTAGGCTGGACAGTTTTCAAAAACCCTAATTTCAATCCGTTTCAATCTTCTTCAGTTTTGCCCATCCGTGGCATCTGTTGTTTCTGTTATGTTATTTTAACCTTCCTTTAAAGTTTTAAGCAGTTATTTTTATGTTTTTCTTAATTTAACAGGCATTTTGTAATTTCCTAATTTGGCTGAATTTCGTGTGACAGCTCCTTTAAGCAAACGAAAACGTGCAGGTAATCATTGAGCACACTTATGCTCATCCCCTCAGGTGTATAGCGTACGATCCCCGCCAAAATTCATGGTTTGTATTTCAAATTGTTCATGTATTTATTTTTTTTTTCAACTTCAACACTTGAATTTTATGGCTGAATTCAATATTTTACACTCTTCCTGTTTAGAGTTCACGTCATTGGAAAACGTTTTTACACTTGTCTTTTAGCCTTTGAACATTGACCTTGCTAGCTGTACATTTTCCACTCGCTTTGTCAAATTACACAGTCAAACCATGCAATATTCAACTCGACAAACAAATTTTTATACACTGCTTCTTTTTATTAGTTTTGATGCCTGAACCAGTATTCTACATTTGACTGAGATGCCAATTTTTCATTCGATACTCATTCGCCGCATTTCGCCAGTAACCGCGTCAAATTTCAAACTCAACATCGTATATTTTCAACTCAACCTTTGAATTTTTGTCTTAACAGTGGCTGGTCCAACCCAGTGCAACTCTTGTCAGTCCAGTGATGCAGCCCAATGCACCACTTCTCCAAGAAACCAAGTTTGTGCAACAGATGGAGAATCCCTTGGTACAACTCACTGTGGTACCGCTGCCATAAAGTATGTAAATTCATTCGGACCAAACGATACCCGGGTTGAAATAGTCGGAGGATGCTTCGATTGCGCAGGTAGGTTGGTTTTAAGGCGTTTCGATACAGTTTTTCAGAGACCAAACCAATCGCCTTAAAAGTGGCTTCTTCCTTGTCCGATCGCTAAAAAAATTTTCACCAGTAATTGGCTATGGATTGAAAATTGTGAAATGTAGTTTTAAGTAAACCGATATTACTATGACAACAAGAAACAAAAAACTTTGAAATTGATAAAAGCCGAATTTTGTGTGATCTAGATCAGCTACTGAAAATCAAACACTAGGAACTTAAACTTTGGTGTTTAGCAAACAATCTCAGTAAGAAGTAAAAAGTTCTGTATGTTTGAATTCGACTAAAACGAAAATATATTTCAAACGTAATCGATTATTTAATCAGAACGTGGGGAAATGCGTGACAGACTATTCAATAAAAACGTTATAAATGACTCAAATTTTAATATTCTTAAGTAGTGTCAGAATGCTGCTTAATATCATATTTTGACGCAAGGAAATTTTGCTGTATTTTCGTTCATGCGATCTTCAAGCGATCTTGAAAACTAACCCGTATTCTCACTACCTGTTTAAGTGCAACTTCATTCAAAATTTGGACTTTTAGCGCTTTTTTTTATATCTCTGAAGCGACCCTTCACATAATCTTCATAATGTATATAACTGAAGGTCTAAAACTTTCATTGAGATTGATTCACTGCAACATCTTAAAATTTCGAGACAAACCTATCCTACGAACTTGTCAAAAATCTGCGTCCACATTCACTGTTTTGACGTTATGCTAATTTTTCCAAAATAATCCGCACTATACGTACCTCCATTGCTAGCACATTTTAGTTGAATTTATCGCATCTTTTGAAGGTAAAACATTGACAATACTCACAATGAAATGTACTAGTCATGTATATAGGTAGAAATTATGTCATCTTAACTTAGATCAGCGTGCCGCGTGGGAAATTTCATTCAACCAATCAGAAGAACTACCTAGATCTGTCTAGTGACGCGTCATCAGTATGGAATTTCAACGCTCGTTTCATTTGGCGGGGAAACCAGTGGTAGCGTTCTCGGGCATGAAGTTTTTTCACCTGAGCGTTCGCTTAACCAACCAAAAGCCAAACGCGTTTGTATTCGTTCGATAAACCAATCAAATCGCTTTATTTCTGTTTGTTGTTTCTGTTTTGTTCGCGCGTTTTCATTGGCCGTGGAACATTCCGGAACGTGCCGGAACATTCCGGAACATCCCAGAACATGAAAAAATTTTTAAAATTTTAAAAAAATAATAGCAAGAAATAAATAAGACAATAAATATAGACATAACTAAAGAGCCCAAAAAATAAAACTAAAGAAAGAAAGAGCATATGAGTGAAGGCTCCAACACTTTCCCGCCAACTCAGCTCAGGATCACATGTGTCGTGAATGCCGAAGGGCCGTTCTTCACGATATCACAGTTTTAAAGCAAACAGGGTTTATTTCACAGCTTCGATCCCCACAGTACAACGGCTCGCTCACACACTACACAAAATCGTGACTTTCTTGAATCTATAAGCTTTTGATTTTAATGCGATCTGTCATCAAGTTCTCTGTCGCTCTGACAGACGAGTGAAACTATTAATAACAAAATCGAAGGGATAATAAAATCACGCCATCTCACAATCACGCTACACTCTTGCTTCATAACAACATGGAAAGCAAACATGGATTCAGACAGCAGTTCGGACGATGACTGCCAGGTAATTCGTGCAGTTTGTGAGGAAAGCTTAAAAATTCCCGTCTTTGCGACCCAATCTACTATATTTTAAAGAGGCGAACCGTCAATCATGACCATCATTTGCATGGAACTGCCCTCACTCGCCCAGCAAATCAATTCCGACCAAGAGAGGATAAAGCTTCATCCTCTCGTGATTCCCACAAAATATTGTTTCCTTATACTCGGAGAAGATACTAGATTCATTTTCTTTATTTATTTTTCGTTTTCATTTTATGTGTTTATGTTTATTTTGGTTATATATAAAGTATATTTATTGTCTTATTTATTTCTTGCTATTATTTTTTTAAAATTTTAAAAATTTTTTCATGTTCCGGGATGTTCCGGAATGTTACGGAATGTTCCGGAATGTTCCGGCATGTTCCGGAATGTTCCATGTTCCGGGTTTTATCGACGGCCGTTTTCATTTCAAGGTCGTACGAAAATCGCTCTATTTCTATGTTTCACTCAGTTTGGTGGTGGTATCACTGTTTAAATTTTGATTAATTTCGTGACACAGCTCCTTTAAATTTATAATATTTCGTTAAATTTTCTGTTGATGTTTGGCACGTCCACGTTTAAACGAGTCTTGTACATTGCTTTATTCTTGATGAAGAAAATACTTGCTAACTTGGTGCTAAATATAATTTTCGTTACAGATAAGACCGCAGCGTGCTTTTTTCTTGGAGGCTATTTAAGGAACAGAGGTCGAATCCTGTTACAGTGTAAGATTGAATGCTGCTCCGTCGACAACTGCAACACTCAGATCCCTACCCTGTCACAAGATGCAGTTACTGTGTTTTCCCCAAACGGTAACGGCACTTTTACTCAACGTATGACTCCACACATAAAAAGTAAACTATGCAACCCCCCCCCTGCCATGAAAGATAGAGCACACCACCAGGAGGGTCCCCAACAGGTTTTTCGGGATCCGGAATTTCCCTTATTTGAAGCTCGGGATTAGGGATTTAAGAGCAAAATCAGGCTAGATTCGGGATTTAACTATAAAAATTAACTTTAAAAATGAACAACGTTTACATGCTTAATTTTTAATTCTTATCTTGAACTTAAAAGGAACCTCGGACGGTTGAAACGTCTTTCATTTTTAACGTTAATTTTTATAATTAAATCCCTTTGATTGTTGATTCGATAACTGTTATTTTTTGTTAAGTGGTACTTAAAAAAAAGTGGACGAAGAGAAGCGTGTTCAATGTGATTTATGCATTTTCTTTTGGTCGAACAAAGCCCCACCTACGGGAATAATTTGTCTCTAACAATTTTGGTTTTTGCTTTAATTTGCTCCAGTAGACAGGCCTTTTCCTTTAAGAGTTTCTTGTTCAAAAACTAACGTGCTTGCTTGCGACGAACAGAGAAAATCACAAATTTTTAGAAAAAAACTTGTCAACTTCACAGACTAGTTCTGTGTGCACGTCTTGAAGACTCGAAAGTGAGGCTATATACTATGCTACAATAACTAAAAAAATTACATATGGTCACGTCAACTGCTTGCCATTTTTTACCTATCTTTTACTAACAAAGAAATAGCACCAATTCATCGCTTAGGGTAAAAAAGGTTCCTCCATTTGCCATGTAGCAGCAAAGTTCATGCTTTTATCAAATTAAGGTGTATAGACTTTGCTCGCTTGGCGTCAAGAAAAGCTCAATAGAGACCTTAAGCTCGAGGTTTTACGGCATTTCCTGCGAACCGCAAACGCCAAGAAGTCACGTGACTAGTGCCTTGCCGTCATGTTTGCGGTTTGAGGTTCACGTTTGTACGGCTAGATTACGCTCTACAGGTAAGTGATTTACCGCAAGGTTTTTTGTACTCTAAAACTTCACAATCCCACGTTTGAGAGAAAATACTCCTTTTTAGAACTCTTTCGCTAATTAATTATTGAACTATTTTTTATAGAGACGTAACTTTGAAGACGATTTCTCAGTTAAAATAGAAGTAAATGAATGAATAAAAACAAACATGGCAGCCGCAAGCTACCCGGCCGCGAATCTTAATTCCTAAATATGGGTAGACGGATAACGTGAAACCGCTAACCGCAAACCGCAGATTGCCGCTTGCGGTAAGACGGCCAAACCTCGATCTTAAGGTCTCAATTGTAATCTGCGAACAATCTTTTTTTTTGTGACAGCCCCTGGTCCAACACAATGTCAGAGTTGCGAGGAAAGTGATCCGTACACCTGCAGTTATAGCCAGAGACCCCAAATGTGCGCGACGAGTTCTCGTTCACTCGGAACAACTCATTGTGGCTCTGCGACAGTTAAATATCGTGACGATCGTGGTGTCTATAATCGCACTTTACGAGGATGTATTAACTGTGCGGGTTAGTAGAATTTTACATTTTGGAGGGTCGGGAGAACAGGTCTCTCCAGTTCTGTGATCTTGACTAAAATCTTCCCTCACTCCTGTTACTCTAGACGTCTTTTATCGGCTAATCCCGATCTCTCACATTCGTATTAATTTTTAAGTGCCTTGCAAAGCCTTGAATTTCTCTCATATTGACAGTGGGCTAAAAAAAGTGGTGCGGCTACAGTAGACTCGTCATGGGGACGAGAAAAATGTGGGCAACTTGTGTCAAGTCCAAATGAAATGATTTTTCACTTTTCTTATCGGAAACCACTTCTCTACGACAACATTTCCTGAATCTGGCATCGTAAAATCGCTAAATCGAATGTCTTAAATAATAACACTACCGAACCTAGCTCCTAATCTTTAAAATCCTGAGTTCACCATCTCTTCAGTTAAGCCAAACTTTCCCATATTGAAGTGACGGGATTCTTATTCCCTCACTTAAGGGTATCGAAAAATTGCGAATTTTGGTCTCACTTAAGGTATTAACGACGTAAAGCTAATAATTTTATCCACAAGAGAGGATGAATTCATTCTCACTTGCTAAGGGTTGCAAGAAGGACAAAACCTCCGCAAAACAATGTTTTCGAGCATGGTCTCTTTTAGGTGGGGTCAAATAAAGCCGGTAGAAGTCAATGTCTCGAGTATTATATTACCTTGATTTTTAAATGATCTGTTTACAGATAAAAGAGCAGCTTGTGCTACACTTGGTGGCTATCTGAGATCATTTTATAGATCGTACACTTTTTTGGAATGTGAAATCGAGTGCTGCACCGGTGATAATTGCAATGACGGAGGTAATAAATGAAAGCTAGAAAAATTTTTTATCTTACTTAGCTGAAATACCCTTTCATGCATGACTTAAGTATAAGAAAGTTAAAGGTAATGCATTCTCGAGTAACTCTTTGTTACGAACCATACCGTAAATGATCGATTAAGCACCGCGGCGCTTATTTAATTATCCCCGTTATAGGTGCGGCGCTTATACGAGAGCGGGTTAAGTGAGGCGTGTATTAGGTATGCACGATTCAATATAAAGTACACCTCAAATAGTTGGTTGAAAGTACTTGCCCTCGTTTTCAAACTCGTTTCCTGGTGTTTGGATATCGGAAAAACACTTCTTCTTGTGTTCGATATAACTTCTCGGTGTTTAGATATCAGATGAAACACTGCTTCTGGTGTTTGATATATCACCTCTCGTTGTTTGGATATCAGACTGAAACACTCCTTTTCGTGTTTGATATTTCACCTCTCGGTGTTTGGATATCGGATGAAACACTCCCTCTCGTGTTTGATATATTACTTCTCGGTGCGTGGAAATCGGAAAAAAAAAAACACTTCTTCTCGTGTTTAATACAATGCTTACCTAATTGTTTATTCAGACAATGGTCCAGGACAGTGTATCGCGTGTACGGAGTTCCAGGGTGGCCCAATCAGACCCTGCAGCTCTTCAATGCAAAGGAACCAAACGTGTTTGACGGGTCGCAGTTCCCTCGGTACAACTCATTGTGGTTCGGCAGCAGTGAAGTACCGTGGGGGCTTTTTTGATGGCACCAATATCGATATAATTCGAGGATGTTTTGACTGCACGGGTAAGTAAAAGTATTACTTTTAACAGTTTTATCACAGAAAAAATAAATCATAAATAGAAACTGCTACGATAATCACAATCTTTCCATTCAGATAAAAAAGCAGCCTGCTATTCTCTTGGAGGTTATCTGAAGACTGAACGAGGAGACACATTGCTTGAGTGCGAAATCGAGTGTTGCAATAGCAGTAGATGTAACACGAAGAACTCATCTTTGACACAAGACGCGGTAACTGTGTTTACACCAGAAGGTATTATATTAAATATTTTCAAATTGTATATTTTACAGAACCAGAGCTATGCGAGTTTACCGTGAACGTTTGTCATGTTTGGACCAAACCACTTGGTCTCTATCAGCCGTCAGCTGAAAAACGGATTAGCGATTGTCACATGTTCGCTTGTAGCCTCCCACGCAGACGTTCGTAGGGCTTCGTCACCCGTTCCTTGCTCACGAACGTCTGCAGGAGGGCGCGTCACGAAGCCCTAAAAACTTCTGCATGGGAGGCTAGTTCGCTTGCGATCGTGTAATCAAGGGTACAGTGCCATAAACGCATGGTAGCGCTAGTCCCTTGTCCCTGTTTCGTGACGTTGGACTTAGGTACTAGTTTTTAACCCTGTCACTGCCAATTGTGGCTAAAGGCAAAACTGAACAAAAATTCCCAAATTTCATTTTGCAAAATTTTCAAAAACAAATAGTACCATGTGAAAGTACAGGTAGAGAGCTTTCATTTGAATGGTCACATCATAGGATTTCGTCCACAGACTCAAACGTTAGAGCCCCCTTACAAAACTCCTCTATTCACTCTGGCAGTTAAAGGGTTTTAACTGCCTATTAAAATAGTCTCTCTGGTCTGACTTTACTTCTCCCCTTTTGCTATGGTATGGGCAGCCTCTGGACCGTCGCAATGCCAGGAGTGTTTCGACGATAATGATGCAGAGTGCATTGAGAGACAAGGCCCACAGGATTGTAGCCGAGATTCGCGTTCACTCGGAACAACTCACTGTGGCTACGCCAAGATAAAGTATGCGTCCACTTTTGGTATACGTGACGCGGTTTATAGAGGATGTATTAATTGCGCAGGTACGTTTAGCAGGATAATTCTGGAAATACGATATCACAGGAACTAGAATAATAATAATAATAATAATAATAATAATAATAAATACTTAGGGCGCTATGGACTTCAGTTTTTAGGTTTTTGGTTTTTCTCTAGAAATCTAGAAACACAAGCTTGCTGACGTTTTTACTTAGATTTTTTAGAACATTAGAGTGTGATATTATTATAAATATGTTTTTAGTAGAGATAGCGAAGGTTTTACAGAGTATCAGAATTTAATAATATTCTAAATTGGCTTTTTAAGTAGAGAGACTTATATCACTATGTATTTTAGGATTGTATTCGTATCGACCATTTTTTACTTCTAAGTATAGCTTCTCAAGTGGTGTAGGTTACGCTATGCGCCCTATACTACTCATAATGTGGACAGCATTCCAAAGTTTCATACTGCGACATAATAATAATAATAATAATAATAATAATAATAATAATAATAATAATAATAATAATAATAATAATAATAATAATAACAATAATAATAATAAGCTCCCTCCTGAACAAGAGTGGCTATGGGTACAACACCCCCCATGGAAAGATCAGCCACCTCTTCTACATGGATGACCTGAAGACCTACGCAAAAAGTGACGACGAACAAACGGGCCTGTTGAAAGCCATCAAATCTTTCAGTGACGACATAGGCATGGAGTTCGGATTGGACAAGTGCGCCAAGGCCACCTTCAAGAAAGGGCAACTAGGCCGACTCTAGTAACATCAAGCTCGACGTCAACACCATCATACAGGACTTAGAACAGTAAGGTACCTACAAGTGCCTCGGAGTAAGCGAGGGAGACGGAGTCCAGCACTCTCAGATGAAAGAGAAGATCCGGAAAGAGTACTACCGCAGGATCCGGATGGAACTCCGCAAACAAACTGAAAGCCATCAACACCTGGGCAGTACCAGTGGTAACTTACAGTTTTAACGTCACAAACTGGACATTACAAGAAATGGCCAAACTTGATACAAAGGTTAGAAAGTTCCTGACCGTGTACAAGATGCACCACCCCAAATCTGACGTGGACAGGCTTTACCTGCCCAGAATGGAAGGAGGTACAGGGGGCTTACAGCTGGAGCTTTCCTACAAGTCAACCACTATCGGTCTTGATAAATACCTCCAGGAGACACAGGAAACCCTTCTCCACTTTGTTAAAGACCATGACGACAGGAACTTCTTGTACTCTATCAACAGACATCATCTGGTTATGTAATATATTCCCCTAAAAAGAACAAAGGGTACCAAGGAAAGTGAAAAATAAGGCGGTAAAGAGCCCCAGCTTTAACACAGACTTTCCTAAACACTTCTTTGACGTGACAAATAAGTTAAATCTTAATCTAAATCAACACCTATGATCTAACTACCTTTACTACTCGATACAGTTTCTGACATCATTTTGGCAGGTTCTGTTCATTTCTTTGTGACAACTTTAGTGGGTGCCAAAAAAACTATCCAAGAAAGTTTGGTTAAATTATTATGACCCCATGACCACATTTCGAAACCATAGAAACCTATTGTCACCATATCTTGGTAAAAAGAAATAAACAAACAGCTACGATCGAAAAACTGGCACAAACGGTTTGACAAAAGTCGGAGAAAGAAGCTTAATTAATAACGTTACTAAAACTGCATTCAGTGGGTACATATCATGAAGATGTAGCTTGCAAAAGATACATTTATTACTGACTTCATTGTTTTCAGATAAAAAGGCAGCCTGTGCAATTATAAGTGGCTACATTAAATCACGCAGGAGTGGTCTCTTGCTGACATGTGATATCCAATGTTGCACAAGTAACAACTGTAACGATGCAGGTAATGTATGACGCGTTTCGATCCGGGGGAACCCTATTTTAGCCTATGCAAAGAGGATCCCCCCTCCCCAAAAGGAGAAAAGAAAGGGAAATCTGCCATTTCAGTCTGTAAAAAGGCCCAAAAGGACTGAAAGATGCATTTTAAGGCTGTGAAAATGCTCAAAAACGACGAACCCTTATATAGTTAAATGAAGGACAATGTCATTTTAACTCAGCTTGTACTCCGGTCCACTTATTAACAGTTTCAAGTCAAAGGTCTCTCCCAACTAAATTAATTAAATTTAAAAAGGTGGTCTTGAAGACACTAGAGTATCCCTCACCACCAAAAACTGAGCTAACTGAGCTCGTCGAAAGGTTCATTACTTGCCTCTTTTCGCTGATATGTCAGGTAATATGAACTTTTTCCTCACAGCTGCCGGTCTACCGACATGTACTCATTGCTTGGATACTTGCTCCAACAAGGATCCTCCCCAAGCCTGTTCCCTAAATCCAAGTTTTGGTTCGCTTGGGACGACTCATTGTGGCTCTGTAGTAGGTAGTTATCGGGATGGCTCCGGAAATGTTAAGGATTTGGCATATCGAGGATGTTTTGACTGCGCTGGTAAGTTAACAACCAGTTTTCACCACACTGAGGCTTAGGGCCAAGGCTCTCTCCTGGGAACGAGGTCGTCGAATCAAGTCACTAAGCAGTTTGACGTCATAGAACTTTTCATGTATTTACAATGTTACTATTACAATTAGTTTTGTTCTCGAACTTTCGCTGGTTAACTTAAACGCAGGTGTATTTTCACCTTATTTTCTCCAACCCCGACTTTAGGGTAACATTTGCAAAAGCGAGCACCTAAAGGCGTTTTGAAGAGCCAATTTTGTAGTTTTCCCTAATGGTGAGAGTGTAGAGCCGGGTTTTTAAGCCACGCTTTACCAGCTGTGTGATTTGCCCATGCGTGATTCTTGTTAGGGACAAGCCATTACAAGAATTTGCCCATAAATCGGGCTTAAAAAGTTAAAAACGACTTATTAAAAGTGATGCCCCGGTTGTTCAAAGTTAAAAAAAAACTGATTGCGTTATCCGCTGGATAGTTATTTATCCAGTTGATAGCGCTGTCCACCTTTCCAGAATTTCAGTTTTCGAGGTTCTCTTTCAATCCGTTAGGTTGCTCATGCAACTTGCAAGGATCACATCCAAAGTTAAGAACAATCCTGACAGAATCTCCTTAAGCATTTTTAGAAGGACGAAAGAAGGGAAAATTTCTCAAATTAAGCTACACGACACTGGTATTGTTGATATCGTTGCTTTCAAAGAGAAGTTCTGCAGCGCACGCTGCATTAAAATCTTGCACTTCAGAGAGCCAGTTTACGTCGGTAGGTGTCTACATTCTTATCGCCACCTTAAGAAAACCAAGTGACATTTCTTTATCAGATAAAAAAGCGGCTTGTTTTGCTCTTGGTGGTTACTTGAAAATGGCAAGATCATTGACTTTGTTGGAATGTGAGATCGACTGCTGCACTGGGAAGAACTGCAACACACAAATACCGACCGGATCGCCATCAGCCAATGCAGTCAAAGTATTTACAACAGCAGGTAATTAGACGAAGGTTGTTCTATTCTTCAAGTATCGTATTAGAGAAAAAAGGAGGTAGAGGTGAATACTAAACGCATTATTCAATTTATTCAAAGGCATTCCATCTCGTTAATGGAGGACAGAGTTTCGCAGGTTAAGCGGTTTAATTTTAAGTGAGTTTGGCCTTTTTTTGGAAGTGTATTTTTCAAGTGCGTTTGTTGTTCACTTCTACCATGCCACTACTAACTAGAAATACGTGAATCGCAGAGCGAAGCAAAGGCTAAAGGCCAGAAGTAAGAAGAAAGGGAAAAAGCCGATAGGGAAAGGAAACTTTATTTATAAATATAAAAAAACAAAACAACAACGAAAAAAAAATAAAATAAAGAAGGAGAGAGGTAGAAGATCAGGAATCGAACCTCGCGCCTCCAGATTGGCGCGATTTCTCCTTTACCACTGCTCTACTGAGGATCACGATATAAGCACTAGTAAAAGTATTTGATGTAAACCCTTTTCCATGAAACTTCCTCCAGCAAAGGCAGTTTAAAGCTTAACGAGCCGTATTAAACACGAATTCAAAGATATATTTCAGAAAAATAACCGAAATATTGACAGTCCAAAACGAATTTTGTCTACGGAGTAGGACGCAAAACATGTTTTCTTTTCCCGATTTCCGCTGTTATTTTGAAGTTAATGGTCCAAATCACATCCATTTTCTGTTAAAGGTACGAAATTTATCACCAATGGCATTTCTTGTCCTCCTCAATGGCGGCTAAAGCAACCGGGCAAGTTTTGTGGCGGTTTTGTTTACACGCTGCCTTGTTGCTAGGCACCTGCGTTCGCCCAAACCGATAGAGAGAGAGAGAGAGAGAGAGAGAGAGAGAGAGAGAGAGAGAGAGAGAGAGAGAGAGAGAGAGAGAGAGAGAGAGAGATTTTTGACCAAAGCAAGATCACGCGTCGCTTAGCGATTGTTGTGCGCGTTGCCGCGCGCTGCAGGCGCTACAAATTTATAAACTCGTTTCGCTCGCGGACTTACGGCCACTCGCTTCGCGAGAATAACAACAATAATAATGATAACCATGATAATAAAAGAGACGAATAAGACAGAAAACATGAAAAAGTAAAAGAAATGAACACTATTCACCTGCGAGCCAACCAAGGGCTAGTCAGGCACAAGGCTATGTTTACTTATGTAGTGCATAGCAAAGAGGATTGTAGTTCTTAAAAAACTGAAGAAATGTAATCTGTCTAATTTGGTAGAGGAAAGAGAGATAGAAAAGGCGCATGAGAAAAGGGAGAAGGTAGTCTGGATTTATTAGTAAGAGACTTAGGCTAGCCCACACACCACAGAGCTTTTTTGCCGGCTTGAAAAGCATACCGGCTATGGCTTCTGTTCTGTTAAGAACGATGATTTCGGAGCGATGTCTCTTAACTGAGCGAAGCTGCACCGCGCCGATCTCGAAAGTAGAGACTGACTCACATATCAGATAGGTGTTCATGATTTACCGAATAGTCGCGTCGGCACGAAATGCTACCCCTTATAGTGTGAAGATAGCTGTAGTGTGAATGAGTTACCATATATAGATCGTTTTCACTGTCACGCAACAAAAAATAAATTGTCAACCTTCCAGTAGAAGAAAAGAAAATGAAATGTTATAAAAGACTAGTATATAAACAATTTGTCCAAGTCTCAGGTCTTTGTAGCCCACAGTTTCAGTTTTCACGTTCCTTTGTAGAGCTTAGTACGGAGACGCCATATTGGTGTACCGTTTTGGTGCACCAATATGGCCGCCGGAAATCAACAAAAACATCTAGAGTTCACTTTTTCTATAAAAGCTCTTCCTTTTTACTCGAGAACTAGCATACGTGCACATAAACGTATGTTCTAATTCTTGAAATGGTTATACTGCTGAAAATCAAGAGAACAGACTTTTTTTCAATGAGACAGCTTTCCAATTTTGGTGTCACGCACTGTGAAAACTCGGAAGTTCAAATTGCTGTATTTTCGAAATGAAACATGCTACGGGACTAGAAACTTCAACCTAGTGTAAATAAGAATGCGTAAAACCTCGCTATTTTGACTTTACAATTTGATGATGTCACTGTGAAAACCATCTATAGGTAATCAAAAAAGGTGACGCCTTGCGTGATCTTACCTTTTACCTTAAAATATATTAACTCTCTCTCCCTTTCTCTTCCCCCCCTCTCTCTCCAATTTCCAACGCTCGTCCCTTATTCTTCATTAGTGATTAATAGTTAACGGTCGCGTTTTGTTTTCTATGTTTTTTCATTCGTTTAGCTTCTGGTCCGAAACAGTGTTTTTTATGTCTGGGAACTAATGCGACCAGCTGCTCGCGCTCAAAGAGTCGGAGGACCCAGATTTGCGCCACTGATTCATTTTCACTCGGTACTTCTCACTGTGGTGCTGCAGTGGGTAAATATCAGGATAGCAAAGGAAATATCGTGGATAACTTTATTCGGGGATGCATTAACTGTGCTGGTAGGAAAAATAATTTTACCCTTTGCCCAGAATGATTGTTGTTACGCTAATTATTCTGATTAATTCGAGACTTGAAACTCGTTAATTAAAATAAGTTCGCATATTGAGAATGGCTTTACAACGGCGCTGAAACAGACTTTTTTACACTCATTTTTTACCCGACAGATGATGTGAGAATATTTCAATATTGGCAATGCAATAGACAAAACATGTTTTTTTGGACAGGAATTATATTTACAGTTGACTCTCTCTTAACAAATTTTAAACTTAAAACATTATGTTTTGCAAATATAATTCATTACTTTATTTTTGTTTTCTTTCTTTATTTTTTCTATCACTTTTCCTGCCGTAAGGATCAGTTTACTGTTTTAAGTTTAAAATTTGGTACTCAAAGATTTTACTGATCCATGTCAAGAGCCATAATAGGACAGAGAGGCAGTCTAAGGGCGTTGGCTGGGATATCTTAATTTCAAAAAAGTGAATTTTTAGAACTATGCGGACCACGCGGAAACAGTTTCCGGTAAACTGTTTGACTTCCGGAAGACTCGCTTTCACGATTCAGCGCCCTCTCTATCCTATTATGGCTCTTGTCCAGGTCTACTAAAGATCAGGCTGACCCTCACTAGTTTGGGGTTGTGGTTTTTCTCTCACGAGTGTTTCTCTCTTAACAGATACACCTATGGCATCGCTGTAAAACGGACACCTAGAGTTGGTCCCTACCTTTCTTTACTCCCTTTAATTGACTCTCTATAAGACGGACATCTCTCAAAAAGTTGCTTATTTTCCACTAACGCGTTTTCGCCTACGCACGTTAACGCACGTAAATTTTAATCCATGACGTAAATAATATAGAGCAAGATAAAATGTGCTGAGCTTAAACGAGAAGTTGAGCGAGGTTCAACCTTTTGCGCTTACGAGCGACCTTCCATACATTGTCTCTATTTTATTCACCCGCGTAAAATTTACGTGCGTACGTACGGAAAAATTACGCGACAGTGGAAATCCAAGCTAAGACGGACACTAAGTGTCCGCCTTAGAAAGAGTTGACTGTAGCTAATTAATTAAGGTTAGGAGACAGGAGGTTCTCAGCTAAAACGAATATAAAAAGTTTTTTGTTATTATTCCCTTTTAATAAATTCAACAGAAGTCTACTTTTTTTTCGTTTTTGACCGATGATTACAGATAAGAAAGCGGCTTGTGCGGCTGTGGGCGGTTTTCTCAAGGGAGACAGAAGGCAAAGTTTGACCCAGCTCGAATGCGCAGTCGAGTGTTGCACCGGTGATGACTGTAACAAAGACATCATCCCAGTCTTACAAACAGGTACGTGTAACTGAAACTTCTTGAAACACGTCTACGGTAATATAGAGATTAACTGAAAAACAATAAATAAATAAATAAACTGCGCGTAACAGAGCATTTTGGACCTTCGACTAGGTGTTTGGCTGTTTGTACTGAGGCACTCTTCCAAGTTGTTTTTTTTAATACCTTCCTTAAATAAACAGATTTTATAGGAGAACTTAGACTCAAAAATGAAGAGTTTTTGTCAGAAATACAAGACGTCATAATGTACTATTTCGTCATTTCTTCAACTTCTGGGTAAATTTTGCTCGGCCATTGATGAGGTAAACGTTCACCTAAAAGCTTAAAGTTCAGCTGCTCAATGCATGTATTTCTCGGAATAAAAAAGAAAATTAGAAAAGATGGTAGTTTCAGTGAAATAACATCACTTATGAACCGTGCCTAGGCTTAGCCGAGACTACGAGTTATATTTATCCGTTACGCTAAAATAAATTTTTTTCAGGAATCAGTCCATCGCCATCATCAAGTTCCCCTGACAGTGGTCCATCACCAAGTTCCCCTGACAGTGGTCCATCACCAAGTTCAGTTGCTAGCAGAGAAGGACACTGGGTCATGATAAGAGCTTTGCTCTTCTCAACTGCAGCTCTTTTTGCCTTTTATCTAGTTTAACAGGGACAGTAGCACAAAAAAGCTCTTAAAGCTAAACGTATTCACCTACTAAACTTCAACATAAATTGTACAACGACACCTTCCTGACAAATATAGTCCTTTCTCGCTTGAAACGTAATCGCCAGCGTAAAATCCGGCAGTCTTTTCTTGCGCTGTTCCAACAGGTTCCGTTTTTGGTCACTGTCGCGTGTGTCCATACGTAAACCTAAGTGGACCAAAACTCGATCCAAAATGATGTATAATCGCATGGGAGTATTTTAACACTGAGCTATAGGGTGTTTTAACTAACCCTATCTCTAATTATAGCACTTTGTGTACAGTGGTCCATTAAACAAACGTGTTATTTCACGGAGACACTGCTTGCCTCATTTTAAACTTAAAAAATAAACCACCTCATTCCCAAGGATTCTCGATCCAGGAGAAGACAAGAAGAAAGGCCCTCGCCAGTATGAGGTTGTAAATATCTAAAAGAAATATTTACTCGAAAAAGAAGCTCCCCCCCCAAACCCCCGAACATTTTCATTGGAATCTTCCTCTTCACTAAGACTACTCGATCGATACACGCAGAATTCTCGAGTACGACAAGATCGAGCATACGAAGAAAGGGGAGCAAGACAGAGGTTCAAGAACGCGTTCTTGGATTTCCGCCGGCCAAAGTGAGTGCAGACGCGAAAACCGAAAGATTCTTCAGCGTTATTGGATTTGCGCTGGGCTATTTCGAAGAGACAGTTGAAGTTAATCAAATTTAGTAATGCGTTTCCCAAAGATTATCATAAATTTATAAGAGAAAGTTTGTTTTAGCTAATTTTCTCGCACTCGAACAAAGGCATAATCTCCTTGTCTTTAATTTAAAAGCTTTGCAGCTTGTGTGTTTTTCTGGAATAATAATATAATGACAATAAGAAGAAATAAACAGATTAGTCAGGGGCACCCAACGACGGTTTCCTCCTAAATGCATTGAAAAGTCTTTTTAGGTTATCCACAGTACTTCTAGATCTCTAGAAATGCATTCTAAGCGGCGCGCTATAAAATTTGTATCTGGCCGGTCATCCTTGGGGAACTTGAGGCCCTTCAATTTACAACGGCTTTAGTGATATTTTTCCGAAAATTTTACATGCAGTTGAACAACGTTTTACGAAACTGAGAATTTTTCTTATTCCTCTCTCCATCACATTTTTGAATCCGAAAATTTTAGGTTTCCTACGAAAATCACCCTAACATAAGGAGTAAAATATGAAAAATTAAACTTCAGAAAATCTTAGGGAATTGTTTAGATAAGCTTCGAAAATTTTACCTGAATGGAACGCTCATCTAGAAATTTTTAGCCATATTCAAGCAATAGAAAATTCTTGGCAATCGTGCTTTTCCGAACAGATATTTTACAGAAAATATTCGTTGGGTGCCCCTCATCATTTGTATTGTGAATTCGGAGAGATTTAGATCAAGGGCAAACTGAGCCACAGCATTCGCTCCTGAGACCTAACATGTATTCTGTGCGTCAAAAAGGTCGCTGAAACATTTAGATTATCAACCTTTCGTAAAACAAAAAGAATTACAGGAGTTTATTAAATCAACTGAGTTACCCTACGATAAGAGCGTGATCATGTTCTAGTTGACAAACTATTTTGCGTTCCCTACATATGAACAACCAAAGAAACCAACACGCGATCTATGAAGCCCAAGAAAGTACACTTTATTGGTAAGAAATACAAAAATAAAAATACGAGAACACCACAGCCGGACACGTAAACCCCGAAAAAACAATTTTGGAAAAAAAGGGGACCGTGTACCCCCGACCAGTGCTATGGCGATGCCTTCGGGGTTTTAAGGTCTACTAGCTTAAATAAATAAGTGAAGTATAGTAAATAAAATAAATAAGTTAATAGAAGTAACCTCTTAGTTTTGCTAGGATAAAAGAAAAGAAAAATCCGTTTGCCCGCTGAGCTGTTGAGTCGGCAAGGCTGAGACCAGAACAGCGCGACTTGATCATCTCACGACTGCCGCCTGAATCTCTGTTTTTGTGCCTGCAGAACTAAACTAAATTATGTTTACTGAACCAACGTAAAGGTTTGAAAGCTATGATTCCGTGCCTTCACTCGGCAGATAGCAACAATAACGTTTTAAATTTTGTTTCTTCAGACAAATTCAGTTCAGGCAAAACACTTCCTTGGAACCTCTAAAAATCTTCATGCATTATAAGGTTATTGCTGGTTATGTTACATGTTAAGCTATGAAATCAGCGAAGTCAGTGGCATTAATTAAGGAGAATTCAGAAGTTCCAAGTTGCGCTGTTACGTTCGAAGTCGAATTGATAAATTCTACATCTCTCTAATCATCTTGCCAATTGTAAAATAGCCTTCTCACTTTACCTCATGGCTCTCACATTTGTTACATTATTGACCTTATTCATTGTTCATCTAGCACGAAACTAGTACTGATTAGAACAAATAAAATACGGATTTTATTATCCCTTTTGCTCTAACATCCTTTTAAGAATACCAAACCTAAGTTTTGAATACTATCTTGCTTTCTATTTCGTAAAATCCTAAACAATGATTGTTGCTACAAGGAAGTAGTGCTGAAAAAAAGCCTTATTTCCATGGTGACACCATAGGGTTTGCTCAACAAACTCCGAGGTAACAACCACAATTTCTTTATTTTCATCATTGCTTTGAACGAGTTCAGTTGGTACCGAAATCGCGTTAAACCGTTATGATTCATCGACCAAAAATAATGTTACTACTCCTTCCTCAGAACATATAGGCCCAAATTCAAACTCGCTGCTGTTGTCTATCGCCGGTTTACAAAGTAAAATATATGGGATAAAGGCGTAGTAGAAGAACAAACTGTCAAGTTTTAAACCTTATAAAATTGGCTGAATCCGTTTTCTATAACGATCAGTGTTTGCTGGCGAAACTGTAGGAGACAGCATTGCGAAAAGAAGTCTGTTTAAACATGGGCCTTACTTAAATATTATAAACGGGCGGTCTATGGTAGTTTAAAGTTCATCTTTGCTTGGTTTCTCCTCCACGTAGGAAGTACATCCAAAATCTTTCTCCAATATGATATATGGACTCTTGAATTGCAATCTTTTCCTCATGGGTGCTGTTGAGACAAAACAGTTTGGAATCACCTTTTTTTAATTTTTGAACAAGAATCTCCCAGGTTTATTTTACTGTAGCTGCAAAGTATTTTCCGGGTGTATTTTTATAGCCTTAAATTTATCATAGGGGAAGGTGCGTGTCTTCAATGTCTATTCCCACTTCTATTTTGTTTGGCATGCAATTAAATTAAGCAAAAATTAAATAATCCATTTTAATTTTGGAGTTTGAAACCCATGGTATCTTACACCAGATTGCGTTTTCTGTTCTTCCTGCACAGTTCTCAAATATCATTAATAATTCATAAAGAAAATACAAAGGAAATTAATGTTTAATGACTATTTGGAAATCAAATGAAAATTTGCTAATTATTGCATCCTTAATTTCTCTTTCTAAAATCATCAGCTTTTGAAGAAGGAAAAAGGTGAGTGTTTGGTGCTCACCTGGTGAAGACGCCATGGCCATTTACTGAGCTGCGGGGTTTCTTGATCTGAGTACAAGAACATAAGCATCATCATCATCATCATCATCATCATCATCATCATCATCATCATCATCATCGTCATCATCATCGTCATCATCATCGTCATTAATAGCGTCATCAACATCATCGTCAGCATTTTAAGCAATCTTTGTCATCATCTTCATCTTCATCAAAGTGTGCATCAGTCTTTATCAGAGTATCAGCATCATGAAAATCTTTATCATTGTCAGCATAACTCAGCACCACCATCATCATCATTGCCATTATCATCGTCGTCCTCGTCATCATCATCGTCAATGTTACTGACAGTCATCAGTCGTCAAGCCCTCTTCACACCGCGATGCCACATCAGGCTGCTTAGCTTGTCGACGTTCACTGCCTCTAAATCCCTCAAGACAAAGTAAAGAGCACACGTTGAACTGAACTTACTATCAAATATTACTAGCCCCCTCCCCTTCCAACCCCCCCCCCCCCAACCAATCCTTCAGCGGGTCCTTGCATTTAATAAGCTATGATAACAAAATAGCAAAGACAAAAGCCGTACTGCGTTTCCGGATATTTCCGATAGTCAGGTCGTGCTTATATAGTATGAAAGCAGCTCAGTTGAAAATTTGGTACAATTTTTAAAAACTTAAAAATAATACAGGCCAATAAGGATAAATCTTGAAAATAATGACTTGCGTGCAAAAGAACAAAGAGAAAAAGGTCAAAAGAGTAAATAAATTCAAAGAATGTAACAAAAATAAACTTACTTTAAAATAATACTTAATGAATAGAGTTAATAAAATAAATTTCAAATAATAATAATGATCGCATATAATGATTGTAATAGGAAAGGGAAAGTGTTAATACTTCTAGCTGGATTTTTGAAACGTGACTGCTTTAGTTACGTTTTCAAAAATCAAGTCTAGTTTTTTCGTTGCAGCTGCTTGTTGAATCCTTTTCTATTATTATTATCATTATCGTGATCATTATTAATATCCCTATCATTAATCATTGATTTGAATTTATATTTAGTTTCATTATAATTATAGGATATTTTAGTATTTACTATTTATCACTATATATCTATATATTTTTTTCTTTTATTCATTTTTCATTTTAAATTCATTTTTGCTCCATTTTCCTACACTTATTTCCTCTTTTGATCCTCTTCTTTTCTTTAATTTCGTGATTCCAATTAGTCCAGCCGCATTTTATTATTTCAAATATTATCCCTACTGGCCTTTAAAATCCTCCGAGAAGCACATACCTAGGGTATCTGAAGTATTGCGAGAACTCAAGTCGCTTTTGTCTTTGCTGTTGTGTCAATTACAGCTTTATCGATTTAGCTGAAATAGATGCATTTGGGTGTCGTCTAAATTACTCAAGTTTCAATGGACGTTTTCACCTATTGACAAATGACGTGGCCGCATCAACATCATCGTCGTTGTTTGACATCATCGTTACCATTATCATCGACGTTCTCATCAACGTCATTGTCATTAGTGAGATAATCATCATAATCAATGCAATAGGTGTCACTCATTTATCTTGCCCTCTTCTCATGACTTTGCTTCGTGAGACGCATGCGCAGTCATGAGTAAACCAGCTAGAGAAAGATTGTACTTGCCTTTGTCGAGTTAAACAGGCTCCTTCCACATAATCTTCGAGTCACTGACTGCAGGCCTGACGAGGCGCGACATCTGAAATCTTCTGGATCTATACATAAAAGAACAAGGTATTTAGCTTATTTAGCAAGTGAGAGCCTATTACATATTTCGCTCTTCTTAGTTAAGAAGGCCTGGGTTTGAATCCCACAAGCACCTTGTATTTGCTTGACGTAACGTAACAGTTAAGCAAAGTTCATGGATCATGAGAAATCCAATGAAGGAGAAAACTGAGAGTTTCAATATAAGGACCTTCAAATGAAAGGTACGGCTTGTCCCCAGCCAGTTCAGTTATCAGCTACATGTAGTTAGCATAGCCTCTTCCCGTTGTCTTTTTTACATTGTGCAATATAAGTAATGCTCTGCAAGTTCACAACTTGAGCAAATGCGCATAGTGAGTTCTTTTTTGTCATCAGTTTTCTTTCCTCGTATTTTCTTTTTTGGCAAGGTTGGGTTGAACGTGTTGGTATTTTTCTTCTGTACTTACCTATGATTTGCCAGGTGGTTCGTTCAAATCACTTTCCATGTAATGCTGTAGTTTAAGAGACGAGACTTCCGGGTTGCTTTTCCGCTCGCTGACTTCTATCAGAAATTTTGTGACCTAAATGCAAAGCTTCTCAAGAACATGGATTAAGAATGCAAACAAACGTTTTCCCATGTTTTTAAAAAGTTAATGCTGTCACTAAAATAACTTTTAATCCTTCGATGCTCCTCCTTTGAGTTTTGGTCTATCTACGCGGTAGCCAAACCGCTGTTTCAGATATGACCACTTGGATTTGTATTCCAATTAAACGTGACATTTAATTATCTTTGTAGAGCTTCGAATACGATGACTATTAGAGTGAAAGTCGGTGCTTGAAATCATAATCAAAGGCTTTCTATCATTTCCTTTCAGAATACTTGCGTAGCGTAAAGACATTTTACCTTTCCAGTACTAGTACTTACCGCGGATCTGGTAGCTAGGGTCACGTGTTTAAATCTCAATGCTAACGGGCCGGGTACGACTGAGTGCTGGAAACAACCTCTGGAATTGCACAGACCTGAATAAACAGCTTCTTAAAACAGATTATCAAAGCAGCAGTTTTAACATGGCAGTTGAAAATGAACTTTAAACTATGAAGCTTCTCTCAGACACTCTGGCGAATGAATGTCATTAACATCAGTTTCATATCGATTTGCTTACTGATGGAGCAATGTTCATGGGTTGGAATCCCACTGGAAAATAGTATTTACCTATAAAGTTACGACTTTTGATGCAGAAGGAGCACAATTGACTTCAAAACTCTTTTCTTAAACGACCCTGTTTGGGTAAGCTTGTTTACTGCCTCTTGAAGAAGGAGGTTTTCCAATATTCTGGTACTTACAGGTTGCACAACACTGCTGATGGGTCATATCACGGCTGGGCGTATTCGACCTAAATAAAATAATTCTTAAAAACAGAATCAATAACATCATCAAAACACTGCCTTTTCTGCGCACTTGGAAACCAATCGCAGACTCCATTTCCTTTAAAAGGCCTTGGAATTGTCTGCTAGACTACTGTCAGCTATCATCAAACAGATTCGAATTCTGTCCGCATCGTGTGGGATCTCAAGTCTTAAAAATTGCATTCTTTGGTACACTGGGAGTACTAGTAAATAAACAAATGTCGTAGGTTTGAATCCCACTAAGGCTTGAACGAATAAATTTTAGTATCATCCGAGGATAAGTGCATGTCAGCACAATCAGATTTAACGTACTCACGTTCCGTTTCTTCCTTGCTTCTTAGCTGTCGTTCGCTAACTTCATGCACTAAATCTGAAACCCAAGGAGATGATCTAACAGTTAGAGCATAAACAGATATCTGTCTTACCTTTAGAACTTTGAGTTGTTTTCCAGTCGTAATCAGCGTCGATATGCGTTTCTTCAGGAACGCAGCCAGAAAAAATTTCCAGATGAGCTTCTAGAGAGCATACGTCACATGCATTCAGTTTGCTGTGGCCGGTCTTCAGAGGGCGCGCCCAGAAAGACGTCTTCGAGGCGGCGATGTTCGAGCAAAAAAAAGATGTAAAAGACGACATCCGATGTTCCTGAAATAAGACTTTTTAAATTATTTATTATCGGTTTAAAGAAAAAGTACAATAGCGAAGCAGCATTGTGTTGGTCACACTTTATTTTCTTTCTGAGAAGCAACTCCGTTACAACATAATCTAACTTATCTAAATGTTTAGTGCTAGTTTAACTGACAAAAAAAAAGGAAAAAAAAGCAAGCTGATGATATACCTTTCGTTTGTTAAACTTTATTTTTCATCAACTTTGAATTACGTACAATTCAATCAAATTAATCTTGATGTTAAAGTTCCTGCTCTTCCTTCAGCACGTCATGCACGACTTCCAAATAGGCAGTATCATGCGTTTCTTCAAGAACGCCTCAAAAACGCAGTAAAAAGGTCGAAAAAAGCCATGTGCGATCTTGAGAGGGCGCGCCCAAAAAATGTGCGTCCATTCACTCTTGAAAAAAGTGGCGGAGGACTCAAAAAAAGATAAACTTGTTGATTTCCGACGCACCTAATATTAAACGAGTTAGTTGTTTATGTTTTCATAGCACACTGATGCGACGCTCATTGTCACTCAATGTGCGTAGTTAAAAGACATCACACTCACAACTCGGTGTTTTAGTTTTGTTTTATTTATTTACCGTGATTAATACAACAAGTATTTGTAATATCCCTGCAAATCAAATGATCATTAGTACTTGTAATTAATTACTCTAAAGATTTAGCCTTAAAGTAAAAGAAAAACCACACAGACAACACATAAGATAAAGTGTTTTTATTAAATTGAGTTGGCTGTTTACAGAAAGTAATGTCTATATAGATGGGGTGCGCTTCTTAGAATTTGACGTCCGAGCAAGACCGAGGAGTGTAACATGCGTACATAAAACCTTGACACCTCGAATGAAACACACCAGGGTCCCCCGGACGGTACGCAGGGATATTTGGCGGCTTGCTATGGAGACTTTGTCCATACCAAGCCTTCACATGTTTTGAATCCGAATCCGGAAACAGATCAAAAGTCGAATCGAAAGCCGAAAAAAGACGAACGAACGAACCGAAAATTTAATCACCTAAAAAAAGTAAAAGAATCCACATACCTTGTGCCACATTGGATTATTGCTTGGGCTGATTGATGTGGTGCAATGTTTACATAAGCGTTACGAAGAAATTCAATGATCCGATTTTGCTATTTCAGACCGAACGAGTCAGCTTTGCGTAAACTTTGTACCAGCATAAATCAGCCCTACCTTATATGGGCTGCTGTACTCTGTCGTCATGTTCCTCCACAAAAAGACCAAGAGAGACTGGAATCCACAATCCAAAAAAAGCGTAGGTACGTATCGGGAAAAAAAGAAGTCTTAGAAGTCCATAATGAAGTGAAGTTCGGCCGGCCAATTAAATTTTAATTATAGCATATTGGTGGCTGTCTTAACTAACGTTGGACTATGCGACAGGGATTCAAATAATTTTAGATTTACGGTGACTAAGAATTTCTATGAAAAATTGAAAAGGGTGGAAGGGGGTGGAAAAAGGCCCTTACGGATATCAACGTTAGTTAAGACAGCTCATTAAAGTCATTGCTATATGCTGTCTCCTCTGGCTTTACCTTGCCTTCCTAATGATGAAGTCGTTTTCACTATGATGTGATCGGCTTTTGTTTGCAAAGTAGCCAATTTACATTCTAGCGTGATTTTCTTCAGTTCAATTATGACCCCAAATCAACGGCAAATAAAATAAATTTAGTAGAAGCACAATGACGCCTTAGTGCAAACGATCACCATCATCATAGTCGTCGTCATCATCATCCTCATCACCATCATCATTGTCTGGTTTGGTCCTATATGTTTCTTCTTCTCAATTCATCGCCGCTAAGGCAGCTACCTCGCCTACTTAATTAACTGGACTATCTTTCTGTACATCTGGAGGTTCTTTGTTCTTCTTTCTTCGGCCGGCCTCTTACCTTAATGTAGCAATGGACCCACAATTCAATGAAATACAATACGATCAAAAGCATTTTATTCACATTTCTAAAGGCAAATATTTCTTGTTACAAGATTCAAGGAAAAAAGAAAGTAAATAGACAGCGTGCTGCTTTAGGATTCCTTCTTAGCCATGAAGTACTTCAAGAGCTGTCGGGAGTAGAACACTGCAGACCACTCTCGGATCAGGACAAAGAAACCAAAAGCCACGAACGGTCGACGTGAAGACTACGTACGCCTACCATTTGTAGACGATCTGTGCCTGCGTTGTGCAATGCAGGGCTTCCTAAGAAGAAAACTCTCCAGCAAGGCAAACTTAACAAAAAGACAAATTAAATCGTCTTAATGTCAACGAGGCAACGCCAGAGTATCCCCTCCTGCTGCTTAATGAAAGACTATCTATAACCTGCGAGGTTTTCACCTGAATGCCATTCAGGGACACGCATATCAAGGTATGGTGGGCCTCCACATGTGTGTCTCCGAAATATTCGGCCAAGTAGCATTCTCGTAATTACCTCGCAGGCTACTAACGTTGACTAAAGGCCGGTCGGCTTGTTCGTGCTCCTCCAGCGATGAAACTGCGTCGTAGATTGGTCTCGAAGACTTCCTACGCTTCCGATTTGTAAACGATCTAGCCTGTGGTGTGTGGATTGTCCCATGTTGCCCTGGTAACCTGCAACAAGGTGTTGGCTCTTCGCGGGAAGAAACGCCTGGTCGCAAATTACCTCCTTTGTAAGACTAAAACCTGTCAAGTGATCTATCCTCACAAGTTCGAAGTCTGAAAATCAAAAATGTTCGCTTCGCATTCTTATTGCTTAACATGAAAAGTCAAATTGGTATAGGAAGGATCAGACTCGAATTTGGGAGACTAACCTGACTATCTACCTGTAACCAGAGAGACCACTGAGCCTCTAAGCGGAGGCCAAATGAGGTTCTCTCACTGCAGCTGGATGGTCTTACGTCTCTAGTTTACTAAGTTACGTATTAAAATAATCAATGTCTGGTTGAACCTTGCGAGTGAATGCCTCACTTGCCCAGCGCAATGACTATCAAGTGAAGTGTTATGAATTGAATTTGGCGCAACTAAGCGGGAGAATGCAGTGACGACGTGACGACGACGACGACGAAAAGCGGCGGTGAGTCCATCAAAAAGGCGCAAAAAACGAGGCCGAATCGTTTCCTAGAAGCCGAGCCGAATCCTAAAAGCCGAACCTATGTTGCTGACCGAACACCTGCAAAGGAACCCAACTTATGAAAAAGGGAAGGGGAGGCCCTTACCAGCCCAGGGCACCCGCTAACTAATTTAACTACAGTTAAGTTAAGCCGAAAAAGATGTCCGAAAACTTCAGGCCGAACGTGTGTGGAAAGTATGCTTTGCAAGGCTCATCCAGAGCTCTATATACCCCCCTTGACCCAACCCACAAACAATGCACCTGACCTGTACCATTTCACGAAGTTGGGTTTGCTGTGCTGATTTGAAGTGGAGCAGTCAAGAATGGTAGCCTGTTGGGCTGATCTGATCTGGTGGTCTGGTTTGGCGGTGGTGGTCTGATCTGATGGGCTGATTTTGGTAGTCTGGTCTGACGATGGTCTGGTGTGGGAGTTGGTGCATGGTCTGATCTGTGGTCGGGATCTGAGACTCATCTGATTGTCTGGTGTGATGGTCTGATCTGGGGCGGCTCTTATGGACTGCTGTTGTGGTCTGGTTCCATGGCCTAATCTGGAGGTCTGAGTGAGGAAGATAGTCTGGTCTGACGGCTGGAATGAAAATTAAAAAGATGATAAGCTGAGGAAATAGTAGTGAAAAGGTTCCAAACGCTTTAGGGACCTATGTAAAGAGAAACGAAGAAAAAAAATACAGAAACACTAAATGCAAAGTTTCTCAAGAACATGGATTGAGAACTCAAGCAAAAGTTTTCCCATGTTTTTAAAAAGTTAACTCTGACACTAATTTAACTTTTCATCCTTGGATGCTCCCCCTTTGAGTTAAGGTCTATCTACGCGGTAGCCAAACCGCTGTTTCGGATATGAACACTTGGATGTGTATTCCAAGTAAACGTGACATTATCTTTGTAGAGCTTCGAATACTATAACTATTAGAGTGAAAGTCAGTGCTTGAAATGATAATCAAAGGGTTAATTTCATTTCCTTTCAGAATACTTGTGTAAACATATTTTACCTTTCCAGTACTTACCTCGGATCTGGTCAGGCTAGGGTCACGTGTTTAAATCTCAATGCCAATGGGTCTGCTACGACTGAGTGTTGGAAACAACTTCTGGGATTGCACAGAACTGAATAAAAAAGCTTCATAAAACAGATTACCAAAGCAATACTTTTAACATGGCAGTTGAAAATGAACTTTAAACTATGCTGCTTCTCTCAGACACTCTGGCGATTGAATCTCATTAATATTTCATATCGATTTGCTTACTGATGAAGCAATGTTCATGGGTTGGAATCCCACTGGAAAACAGTATTTACTCTAAAGTTATGAATTTTGATGCAGTAGGCACAATTTACCTCAAAACTCTTTTCTTAAACGACCCTGTTTGGGTAAGCTTGTTTACTGCCTCTTGAAGACGAAGGTTTTCCAATATTCTGGTACTTACAGGTTGCAAATCACTGCTGATGGGTCATATCACGGCTTGACGTCTTCGACCTAAATAAAATATTTCTTAAAAACAGAATCAATAACACCAAAACACTGCCTTTTCTGCGCACCTGGAAAGCAATCACAGACTCCATTTCCTTTAAAAGGCCTTAGAATTGTCTGCTAGACTACGGTCAGGTACCATCAAACAGATTCAAATTCTGTCCGCATCGTGTGGGATGCCAAGTCTTGAAAATTTCATTCTTTGGTACACTAGGAGCACCAGTAAATAAACAAATGTCGTAGGTTTGAATCCCACTAAGGCTTGAACGAATAAATTTTAGAATTATCCGAGGATAAGTGCATATCAGCACAATCAGATTTAACGTACTCACGTTCCGTTTCATTCTTCCTTGCCTCTTAGACGCTGCTGTCGAACGCTAACTTCATGCACTAAATCTGAAACCCAAAGAGATAATCTAACAGTTAGAGCATAAACAGTTATCTGTCTTACCTGTAGAACTTTGAGTTGTGTTCCAGTGGTAATCAGCGTCGATATGCGTTTCTTCAGGAACGCAGCCAGAAAAAAATTCCAGATGAGCTTCTAGAGAGCATACGTCACATGCATTCAGTTTGCTGTGGTCGGTCTTCAGAGGGCGCGCCCAAAAAGACGTCTTCGAGGCGGCGATGTTCGAGCAAAAAAAGATTTACAAGACGAAGTCCGATGTTCCTGAAATAAAACTTTTTAAATTATTTATTATTGGTTTAAAGAAAAAATACAGTGGCGAAGCAGTATTGTGTTGGTCACACTTTATTTTTCCCGAGGAGCAACTCCGTTACAACATAATCTAAATTATCTAAATTTTTTAGTGCTAGTTTAACTGACAAAAAGAAAAAGAAAAGAGAGCTGATGATATACCTTTCGTTTGTTAATCGTTATTTTTCATCAGCTTTCAATTACATACAATTCAATGACATTAAACTTGATGTTAAAGTTCCTTCTCTTCCTTCAGCATCTCTCGTACGACTTCCAAATAGGCAGTGCCATGCGTTTCTTCAAGAACGCCTCAAAAACGCAGTAAAAAGGTCGAAAAAAGCCATGTGCGCTCTTGAGAGGGCGCGCCCAAAAAATGTGCGTCCATTCACTCTTGAAAAAAGTGGCGGAGGAGTCAAAAAAAGATAAACTTATTGATTTCCGACGCACCTGAAATTAAATGAGTTAGTTGTTTATGTGTCATAGCGAGCACACTGATGCGACACTCATTGTCACTCAATGTGCGTAGTTAAAAGACATCACACTCACAACTCAGCGTTTTAGTTTTGTTTTATTTGTATGCTGTTATTACAACAAGTATTTGTTAATATCCCTGCAAATCAAATGATCATTAGTACTTAATTACTCTAAAGATTTAGCCTTAAAGTAAAAAAAAACCACCACACAGACAACACATTAGAATAAGTGTTTTTATTAAATTGAGTTTGCCGTTTACAGGAATTAAGTAGTCTATATAGATGGGGTGCGCTTCTTAGAATTTGACGTCCGAGCAAGACCGAGGAGTGTAACATGCGTCCATAAAACCTTGACACCTCGAATGAAACACACCAGGGTCCCCCGGACGGTACGCAGGGATATTTGGCGGCTTGCTATGGAGACTTTGTCCATACCAAGCCTTCATATGTTTTGAAGCCGAATCCGGAATCACATCAAAAGTCGAATCGAAAGCCGTAAAAAGACCAACGACCGAACCGAAAATTTAATCGCCTAAAAAAAATAAAAGAATCCACATACCTTGTGCCATATTGGATTATTGCTTGGGCTGATTGATGTGGTACAATGTTTACATAAGCGTTACGAAGCAATTCAATAATCCGATTTTGCTTATTCAGACCGAACGAGTCAGCTTTGCGTAAACTTTGTACCAGCATAAATCAGCCCTACCTTATATGGGCTGCTGTACTCTGTCGTCATGTTCCTCCACCGAAAGACCAAGGAGAATGGGATCAACAATCCAAAAAAAGCGTAGGTACGTATCGGGAAAAAAAGAAGTCGTAGAAGTCCATGATGAAGTGAAGTTGTCCAAAGGTGAAGTTCGGCCGGCCAATTAAATTTTAATTATAACATATTGGTGGCTGTCTTAACTAACATTGGACTGTGCGACAGGGATTCAACTAATTTAAGATTTACGGTGACTAAGAATTTTTATGAAAAATTGAAAAGGGTGGAAGGGGATACCAACGGATATCAACGGATATCAACGTTAGTTAAGACAGCTCATCAAAGTCATTGCTATATGATGTCTCCTCTGGCTTTACCTTGTCTTCCTAATGATGAAGTCGTTTTCACTATGATGTGATCGGCTTCTGTTTGCAAAGTAGCCAATTTACATTCCAGCGTGATTTTCTTCAGTTCAATTATGACTCCAAATCAACGGCAAATAAAATAATGTAGTAGAAACACAATGACGTCTTAGTGCAAACGATTATCATCATCATAGTCGTAGTCGTCATCATAATCATTATCCTCATCACCATCATCATTGCCTGGTTTGGTCCTATATGTTTTTCTTCTCAATTCATCGCCTCAAAGGCAGCTACCTTGCCTACTTAATTATTAATTAATTGGACTATCTTTCTGAACATCTGGAGGTTCTTTGTTCTTCTTTCTTCGGCCGGCCTCTTCCCTTGATGTACCAATTGACCCACAATTCAATCAAATGCAAATACGGTCAAAAGCATTTTATTCACATTTCTGAAAGCAAATATTTCTTGTTACAAGATTCAAGGAAAAAAAAAAGTAAATAGACGGCGTGCTGCTTTAGGATTCCCTCCTAACCATGAAGTTCTTCAAGAGCTGTCGGAGGTAGAACACTGCAGGCCATGCCTCGGGAGTCGGGACAAAGAAACCAAAAACCACGAACGGTCGACGTGAAGACTACGTACGCCTACCATTTGTAGACGATCTGTGCCTGCGTTGTGCAATGCAGGGCTTCCTAAGAAGAAAACTCTCCAGCAAGGCAAAATTAACAAGAAGACAAATTAAATCGTCTTAATGTCAACGATGCCACGCCAGAGTATCCTCTCCGGCTACTTACTGAAAGACTATCTATAACCTGCGAGGTTTTCACCTGAATGCCATTCAGGGACACGCATATCAAGGTATGGTGGGCCTCCACATGTGTGTCCCCGAAATATTCGGCCAAGTAGCATTCTCGTAATTACTTCGCAGGCTACAAACGTTGTCTAAAGGCCGATCAGCTTGTTCGTGCTCCTCCAGCGATGAAACTGCGTCGTAGATTGGTCTCGAAGACTTCCTACGCTTACGATTTGTAAACGATCTAGCCTGTGGTGTGTGGATTGTTCCATGTTGCCCTGGCAACCTGCAACAAGGTGTTGGCTCTTCGCGGGAAGAAACGCCTGGTCGCAAATTACCTTCTTTGTAAGACTAAACCTCTCAACTGATCTACCCTCACAAGTTCGAAGTCTGAAAATCAAAGCGCACTTAAAAAATTTTCGCTTCGCATTCGTATTGCTTAACATGAAAAGTCAAATTGGTATAGGTAGGATCAGACTCGAATTTGAGAGACTAATCTGACTATCTACCTGTAACCAGAGAGACCATTGAGCCTGTAAGTGGAGGCCAAATGAGGTCCTCTCACTGCAGCTGGATGGTCTTACGTCTCTAGTTTACTAAGTTACGCATTAAAATAATCACTGTCTGGTTGAACCTTGCGAGTGAATGCCTCACTTGCCCAGCGCAATGACTATCAAGTGAGGTGTTATGAATTGAATTTGGCGCAACTAAGCGGGAGACTGCAGTGACGACGTGACGACGACGACGACGACGAAAAGCGGCGGTGAGTCCATCAACAAAAGGCGCAAAAAACGAGGCCGAATCGTTTCCTAGAAGCCGAGCCGAATCCTAAAAGCCGAACCTATGTTGCTGACCGAATACCTGCAAAGGAACCCAACTTATGAAAAAGGGAAGGGGAGGCCCTTACCAGCCCAGGGCACCCGCTAACTAATCTAACTACAGTTAAGTTAAGCCGAAAAAGTTGTCCGAAAACTTCAGGCCGAACGTGTGTGGAAAGTATGCTTTGCAAGGTTCATCCAGAGCTCTATATACCCCCCTTGGCCCAACCCACAAACAATGCACCTGACCTGTACCATTTCACGAGGTTGGGTGTGCTGTGCTGATTTGAAGTGGAGCAGTCAAGAATGGTAGTCTGTTGGGCTGATCTGATCTGGTGGTCTAGTTTGGCGGTAGTGGTCTGATCTGATGGGCTGATCTTGGTGGTCTGGTCTGACGATGGTCTGGTGTGGGAGTTGGTGCATGGTCTGATCTGTGGTCGGGATCTGAGACTCATCTGATTGTCTGGTGTGATGGTCTGATCTGGGGCGGATCTTATGGGCTGCTGTTGCTGTCTGGTCTGACGGCTGAAATTAAAATTAAAAAGATGAGAAGCTGAGGAAATAGTAGTGAAAAGGCTCTAAACGCTTTAGGCAGCTATGTAAAGAAGAAACGAAGAAAAAATACAGAAATACTTTATTTTTCAAATTCAGTTGCAATTGAAAATTTCTTATGCCCTGAAAAAGGTTTGCAAAGACTTTATCATACTAATTCAGGGCTGTGCTGACGATCTTTTCGAATCTTTTCCATTTGTAGCAAGAATTGCAACCTGCAATGTTCATCACCATGGTAACAATCCAGGCTCGGCCGCAATATATCCGCACGAGAGATCGCGCGTGATGCAGTGACGTCATATGAGGTGGGAATCAAGGTTTGACTGCAAATGGGTTGTTGGTTTTTCTCAGGGCAATAGGCCATTTGGAGCTAGTCATTCACGTCGTACAAAACCGCAGTGTTGGAGAGCAAAAGTCGCACTGGGATAAGACAAACAAAGAAAAATTACCATTTAAAATTATGTATGTCTTTTGTTTGTCCTGTCCCAATGCGACTTTAGCTCTCCCGCGTGGCGGTTTTGTACCACATGAATGGCTAGCTGCAAAGGGCCTATTTAGCCGAAATCTGTTAAACATAACGAAAACTATCTGACTTAGGCGAAAACTGATCACTATTTTACAACTTTATGGCAATTTAAAAGTCATTTTTTATTCAATCTATTTAATTGTCAATTGTCTAATTATTAATTATGTAACTGTTTAAAATCATTTTAAGCCATAAGTTGCATGTATATCTTGTTTCATCAATTCACTCATTCAAATATATAGCTGGTTCGTTATTTACACGACCCTGTTTGAATGTAACGGTAATCTCATCAACCTAAGACTGAGCAAGACCTCAATAAATTTTATATAATTAAACTAGATTATAGTAGTTGCACGAGGAAGCGAAAACTCAAGTAGCAGAGTTTACCAAAGAGTTCAGTGTTCGAAATT
>CALNXK010000617.1:0-97053 GCA_942486035.1 Porites lobata | reverse complement strand
AAATTCATTGAAATTATGTGGCGGCAGTCATGAAATTCGCGGTGAAGTCATTTTCATAGAACAGGACAGTACATGTACTCTAATTCAGTTTTCCATTGCACTTTCAATCAAGACATGAAACTGCTTTTCAGAATTTCAGTGGCCCACTCGCTCACGTCACCCCTAGTAACCGACCATTGCGAACTTTAAGTATGTTTCGACAACCTTGTAAGCTGATTCATCTTCAGATTCAGAGCTTTTTTTTTCAGTTGTTTTTTTTGTTACGTAGTCAATCGACTTCGTAGCCGCATGGAGTTACAATGCGACTTCCGTAACACGTGACAGAACCATATTTGAAAACAGAATCAGGAGTCAATTGCAGCAATGTGCTATCATTAGAATGTCGCTTGTAAACATAAGGTCTCATTTTCGTGCAAGTGAAACACGGTTAAGTTTACTTGGAGATTCATAGAACTCATAAAGGGAGATAATAGTCATGGTTTGCAACACCTTTCGTTATTGATCAGTGATACTTTGTCGATAAAAGTTTGTGATAAAACATTGTTAATTAGATAAATCCGTTTGGTACTTGAAGATATTTGGGGGCTATGACCACATTGACAACAACACTTTTTTCCTAAAAACTACCAAAACGTAAGATTGGATTAACACTGAAATAACCTTTTCAATTAATAATAATGATCATCATCATCATCAACAGCATCCGTCATAATCATAATGTTAATAATTATAATAAATGGTACCATGTGAAGGTGCTCAGGTTGCACCATAGGTTTCGTCATCCATTAATATAAATGCAGCCTTTCTAAACGTTTCTGTTGATGGGTTCAACGAGGGTCTTCAACCGCGTAACAAATTACCGTGGGAATATTGTTTGGCACTAAAGTGAAACTCTTTATACTACCACAACTGGGCACGATATCACACTATCGAAGCCGGTCTTGTAGTAGAAGTATACGCATGCTAAAAATTAAGATTGGGCAGCTGATGGTATACCGAACTCCGTAACACAGCGAAGAAAAATCGACAAATTCGACAACTTAAACCATGCTAAAATCGCCCAGCAAATAACAAAAAATTCCGCATGTTTAGAACTAACACAATATCAGTGGGTTTATTGCAGGCCCTTTCACCGGGGTTGAGGGCGCTTCGTTTTCCAGTTGACTGTGTATTTCGGTTTTCAAAAAATAGAGGATACTTGGTTCTTTTCCCATTCGTGATTCTTTCCTTTTGACTTATAGGCTCTCTGATTCTGCTTCGTATTCGACAATCTGTTTTGCGGTTATGAAGTACGTGATAAACAAAACTTTCGAATAAGAAATTTAGGGTGGAACGAAACCCCAGTGGAGGTACTTCAGTTTCAAGTGATGGCGATGATAAAAAGAATTTTTTGGGTTTAAAATTTTCAATTCCGGATTCTTTTGGGATAGGAAACATTTGGCAAGTATTTTCTCAGTTGACTTGATTTTAACTGAATAATATTGTTGGTGAGCAGCTCTGTATAGGATTTTTTTGGGAGATAATTTTTTGGTGCAGTGAAGTTTGGGGTTTTGATTTTTTGCCCCCATTGGCCTTTGGTGATACGCTATTAACCGTTGCAAGAATCTTTACCTTTCAGTTTGTCATCATCAAAGTTCAGTTCTTGTCCGGTACTAAGTGATGTTACATCACCCTCACTTGCTGCTCCGTTTCCACTCTGTGCCATAATGGTTTGACCTGGAAAAATCAGTATAAAGCTATAAATTGGAATTATCTTCACTTGTATATAAAGCACTAGTAACAAAACAGCCGTTCATTTTGCTACAAAAAGGTAAAATCGACCACAACTGATTCTAGGAAAAGCCTAATCTACATAAAAATGAAAAACCACCTTCAGTAGAGATACCGTTTAACGACTTTGACTTTTAACCACTTCCGTATGTTGAATGTTTTCAAATGACGATTTTTGTCAGCTTTGTATATTTTATTTTTGTCGTTAGTTCGCTATATTAAAGGTCTTTTGGTGATACACTATTAGCAGTTGTAAGAATCTTTACCTTTCACTGTGTTATCATCAAAATTCAGCCCTTGTCCGGTACCAAGTGATGTAACATCACTCTCACATGCTGCTCCGTTTCCACCCTGTGCCATAATGATTTGACCTGGAAAAATCGGCAGAAAGCTTTAAATTAATATTAACTACTATTAATTAGTATTAACTAATATTAGAAAAAATAAAAATCACCTTCAGTGGAGATAATGTTTAACTACTTTTTGTCTTCATGTATCAAATGTTGAATGTTATCAAATGACGGTTTTTTCCTTTCTGTATCTTTTATTTCATTTCTCCTTAAATTTCTATGTTAAAGGCCCTTTGGTGATACACTATCAACAGTTGTAAGAATCTTTACCTTTCAGTGTGTCATCATCAAAGTTCAGCTCTTGTCCGGTACCATGTGATGTAACATCACTCTCACTTGCTGCTCCGCTTCCACTCTGTACCATAATGGTTTGATCTGGAAAATCAGTATAAAGCTATAAATTGACATTATGTTCACTTGTATGTAAAGCACTAGTACCAAAACAACCATTCATTATGCCACAAGTGATAAACTCGACCACAAATTCTATACGAAAACCTAATCTAGATAAAAAATTTAAAAAAAAAACCTTCAGTAGAAATACTGTCGACTTTGACTCTTTAACCACTTCCGTATGTTCAATGTTTTCAAATGACGGTTTTTTGTCTTTTTTAAAATTTTATTTCATTTGTCCTTAGTTTGCTATATTAGAGGCCTTTTGGTGATACACTATTAACAGTTGTAAAAATCTTTACCTTTCAGTGTGTCATCATCAAAATTCAGTTCTTGGCCGGTACCAAGTGATGTAACATCACTCTCACATGCTGCTCCGTTTCCACTCTGTGCCATAATGGTTTGATCTGGAAAAATCGGCAAAAAGCTTTAAACTAATATTAACTACTATTAACTAGTATTAACTAATATTAGATGAAAAATAAAATCACCTTCAGTGGAAATAATGTTTAACTACTTTCAGTCTTCATGTATCAAATGTTGAATGTTATCAATTGACGGTTTTTTCCTTTCTGTATCTTTTATTTCATTTCTCCATAAATTTCTCATGTTAAAGGCCTTTTGGTGATACATTATTAACAGTTGTAAGAATCTTTACCTTTCAGTGTGTCATCATCAAAGTTCAGCTCTTGTCCGGTACCATGTGATGTAACATCACCCTCACTTGCTGCACCGTTTCCACTCTGTGCCATTATGGTTTGATCTGGAAAAATCAGTATAACGCTGTAAATTGACACTATCTTTACTTGTATATAAAGCACCAGTAACATAACACCATTCATTATGCCACAAGTGATAAAGTCGATCACAAATTCTACGAAAAGCCTAATCTAGATAAAAAATGAAAAAACCACCTTCAGTAGAGATACTCTTTAACTACTTTGCCTCTTTAACCATTTCCGTTTGTTGAATAATTTTAAATGACGGTTTTTTTGTCTTTTTGTATATTTTATTTTATCTGTCCTTAGTTTGTAATCTTTTAAGGCCTTCTGGTGATACAGTATTAACAGTAGTAAGAATCTTTACCGTTTAGTGTGTCATCGTCAAAGTTCAGCTCTTGTCCGGTACCATGTGATGTAACATCACTCTCACTTGCTGCTCCGTTTCCACTCTGAGCCATAATAGTTTGATCTGGAAAAAATCAGTATAAAGCTGTAAATTGACACTATCTTTACTTGTATATAAAGCACTAGTACCAAAACAACCATTCATTATGCCGTAAGTGATAAACTCGAAAAGAAATTCTGCGAAAAGCCTAATCTAGATAAAAAAAGAAAATGAAAATCCACTTTTAGTAGAGATACTGTCGACTTTGACTCTTTAACCACTTCCGTATGTTGAATGTTTTCAAATGACGGTTTTTGTCTTTTCTGTATATTTTATTTCATTTGTCCTTAGTTTGCTATATTAAAGGCCTTTTGGTGAAACACTATTAACAGTTGTAAGAATCTTTACCTTTCAGTGTGTCATCATCAAAGTTCAGCTCTTGTCCGGTACCAAGTGATGTAAGATCACTCACATGCTGCTCCGTTTCCACTCTGTGCCATAATGGTTTGATCTGGAAAAATCAGTAAAAAGCTTTAAATTAATATTAACTTCACTTGTATTTGCACTGTTACCAAAACAACCATTCATTTTGCCAAGTG
The DNA here is from genome assembly GCA_942486035.1 of Porites lobata. NCBI lineage: Eukaryota > Metazoa > Cnidaria > Anthozoa > Scleractinia > Poritidae > Porites > Porites lobata. The sequence goes on along the minus strand of CALNXK010000617.1, from coordinate 92,834 downwards.
GTAAACTCACATTAGTATAAAACTTTTATTGACTGAACAAATCAATCAAAATTATGTGGCAGGCAGTTAAGAAATGCGTGAAGTAATTTTCAAACAACAGGACACGTAATCTGATTCAGTCTTTTGTTGAGCTTTCAATTAAGGCATGAAACTGCTTTCCAGAATTCAGTAGCCCAGTCGCTCAGGCCACCCTAGTAACCAACTATTGGGAACTCACTTTTCGACAATGTCGTTAGCTGATTCAGTTTCAGATTCAGAGCGACGATTTTTGCAGTTATTTTTTGTTACCCCAGTTAAACGACTTAGTAGCAGCAGGGGGTTACAGTACCAGGAGTCAATTGCAGCAATAATCCTTATAAACATATTGTTTCTTTTTGGTGGAAGTGAAATTCGGTAAAGTTTACTTTTAGCTTTAAAGAACTTAATGGGATAATCGTCATAATTTGGAACAGGTTTCGTTATTGGCAATACTTTGTTGATGAAAATTCGTGATAAAAACACTGTTAAGTATTTAAATTCGGTTTGCTACTTAAAGATGTTTGGCTGCTATGACCACATCAACAACAACACTTTTCTTACTTTGAAAATTACAGAAACTTAAGATTGGATTAACACTTAAATAAACTTTTCAAATAGTAATAATAATAATAATAATAATATGATAGTTATAATAATTATAATAATAAACGGTACAATGTGAAGGTGCTGTGGCTGAGCTATAGGATTTCAGCATCCTTTATTAGAGATGCCTTGCTAATTATTTCTGTTGATGGGTTTAACCGCATAACACATTATCATGGGAATATTGTTTGGCACTAAAAGTGTACACTTTTCTAAAACCGCAACTGGTCACGGTATCACACTATGAAAGCCGGTCTTGTAGCAGAAGTATACGCATGCGCAAAAAAAAGTTGAAGAGCGGCTAGGGGTATACCGAACACTGTAACACTGCAATGAAAAATCGAAAAATTGGACACAACCACGCTAAAAATCGTTTAGCCAATAACAAAAAATTCCGCATGTTTAGATTTACCAAAATATCTGAATTCAAGACCACAATTACAGAAGTACCGCATGAAAATTTGGCAAACACAATAATGCTGCAAACTTTCTCAATGTAAGGTGATAAAATGTAACACTCTACTATAGTCTCCCCTCCCCGAGACAGACGTTTGATTCCAAATGCCTCACGGTGCAGTGGGCAAAAGAGTCTAGAGGCAACGCAAATGCCTAAAGGGATGGTCACACTTCAAATTTACTGACCCGTTTTAGTTGATTGCAGGCCCTTTCACCGGAGTTGAGGGTTCTTCGTTTTCGAGTTGAGTGTATTTCGGTTTCCAAAAAATACAGGATACTTGGTTCTTTTCCCATTCGTGGTTGTTTCCGTTTTACTTGTAGGTCTCTCCAATTAAGCTTCGTATTCGACAATCTGTTTTGCTGTTATCAAGTACGTCATAAGCAAAACTCTCGATTTTCGAAATTGGGGTGGATCGAAACCCGAGTAGTACTCTGGATTTCAAGTGACGGGTTTGATCGAAGGATTTCTTGGGTTTGAAATTTTCGATTTCGGGATTTTCTTGGGGTAGCTAAGGAAAATTTGGCAAAAATTTTTGTTGGGTGGCTTGATTTAACTGAAAATTCTTATTCGTGGTTTGCCTGCTTATTCCGGCCGCGTAGTTGTGTATGGGATTTTTTTTTGGGGGGTTGGGGGGTAATTTTTGGTCCAGGGATTTTTTGGGCTTTTGATTTTTGCTCCCATTCGAACATCCACGTCACTTTAAACCGGGAATACCCCGTGAAACTTCCTGTGGTAAAAGCTTTGTTCGCACTTCTGATAAATAAAATAAGAACTATCGTGATAAAAAAAATCGAAAAAATTAATTGAATGTTTTGAATGGCAAGAAAATTGAATTGCGAGGATTAAGCGAAGGTCTATTTGCTGAACTGATTCAGTTTTCGAGAAGGAAAACCATTTGAATTAAACTTGTCTTTAGTGGACCCGGCTAATTAAGGACGAGTTTTAAAATTTGTGCTAAAGGACCACAAGTCAAGGATGGAAAGTCTGTCTTAGATGGAATGACCGTCTTAAATAAATCCGCATGGGCTTGTTCTCTCTCTCTCCCTTTTTTTTTGGCTAAATGGGGAAAACACGAATCTGTTTTGCTGTTATGAAGTACGTCATAAACAAAACTTTCGACTAAGAAATTTGGGGTGGAACGAAACTCCAGTGGAGGTACTCCGGATTTCAAGTGACGGCGATGATCAATATTAGAATTAAAGACCACAATTACATAAGTACCGCATGAAAATTTGCCAAACACAATAATACCGCAAAATTTCTCAATGTAAGGCAATAAAATGTAACACTCGACTATACTCTCCCTCCCGAGACAGATGCAGGGCTATATGTAATGGTGAATCCGTAAGGAAAACGAATTCATCGACCACAAATTTTAGAAAAAGTTTAATCTGTAGATAAAAATAAAAAACACCTTCAGTGGAGATAATGTTTAACCACTTTCAGTCTTTATGCATGTTGAATGTTATCAAATGACATTTTTTTTTCCTTTCTGTATCTTTTATTTCATTTCTCCTTAAATATCTATGTTAAAGGCCTTTTGGTAATACACTATTAACAGTTGTCAGAATCTTTACCTTTCAATGTGTCTTCTTCAAAGTTCAGCTCTTGTTCGGTACCAAGTGATGTAACATCACCCTCACTTGCTGCCCGTTTCCACTCTGTGCCATAATGGTTTGATCTGGAAAAATGAGTATAAAGCTGTAAATTGACATTATCTTCACTTGTATATAAAGCACTAGTACCAAAACAGCCATTCATTTTGCCACAAGTGGTAAACTCGACCACAATTGATTCTAGGAAAAGCCTAATCTAGATAAAAAGTTAAAAAACCACCTTCAGTAGAGATAAAGTTTAACGACTTTGACTCTTTAACCACTTCCGTATGTTGAATGTTTCAAATGACGGTTTTTTTCCTTTCTGTATCTTTTATTTCATTTCTCCTTATATTTCTATATAAATATATTTTATATTTATATAGATATATTTTATATTTATATAGATTTTTTTTTATATTTATATATATATATAATTTATATTTTTTTGTGATACACTATTATAACATAACAAAAGTAAATCGCGCGCTCTGATTGGTCAGTTAGCCACTACCATTTGCCCGTGGGTGCACGCCAAGAAACTGAGCTAGCGCGGTAAAATTTAGGCAAATTCAACAAATCTCCTCTCCTGACGGTAAAATACACCGATGAAATGCACAGATGAAAAGTGGAAGTTGAAGAAAATACTAAGCTGTCGTTTTGAAGGAAAAAAAGACAAAAGATCAAGCGACAAATTTGCCCTCGATGAATTAATCACTGTTTTCCTCGCGGCTAGAATCGGCTGAAGGATAATCGAGCGAGCGAAGATTTAAGGTACATTTTGCGTGTTTTTTGTAGAAGAGAAAGTCTGTTTGAAATGTAAATTTATCAATTAGCATTGTGTTAATAATATTGACTTTTTGGTCAAGCTAATGCTAAATTCAAGCAAATATTTTAGGAAACACGCTCAAATTCGAGACAGCTTTGTTGTGAAGTTTTCATCGCGTCGATTAAAAATTTTAGTTGAGTTTAAACGGGCACAATACACCGGAATAAGCGAATTTCATTTGAGTACAGAAACATTTGGGTTTTCAAATAAGTTTTTCAAAAAATAACTTCTGTGTGTATTATTTTGTTCCTCAGTGTTCAATCATAACAATCGTTCAGAGAACGGTCGAAAAATAACAGCTTCAGCGCCGGCTGTGTGTCGGCGAATTTCAGTTGCAAGTTTGACTTTTATAGCTGGATTTCCCCAGACAGATTTCGATACAAAGCTAGTTAATTTCTTTTTAAAATTAGTGTTACCTGTTATTCTAAAGGAATTACAGTCAAATTTTCTCATTTCTACTTTACGTTTATTTCAAAAAATTGTCACATAAATAAGCTTGATAATTATTTCATTTATTTAGTTTTAGCTTATTTTTTTTGGGTCTCTTTAGCTGGTGTTTATATTTGCAGGTATAGTTTTTCCTCAAAGTTTTTACCCTAATATTAAGAGAAAGTAGTCAGATGCCATTCAGAATAACAACAAAAAACGTTTTGCAATTTACCTGAAGACGGAGAACGGTTGATTCAGCGAAAAGAAAAACTCAAAGGCAAGTTTTTGAAAACATAGAACATGATTTGTTTACGCGCGGGCAGATGGCAGCATACATGAACTCGTACCGATGACTCAACCGAAGGCAAATGGAAAATAATGTTTTTCTCTTCTGATTATGTTATAAAAAGAAATGGTAAACGTTGCAGCTGTGCAACCATGGAGTTATGGATGCGCGGGAGGTTCGCTAAGCACTCAAGAAGCTAGAGTCGCACTCGGCTATTCGCCTCGTGCGACTCTTACGCTTCTTTCGTGCTTAGCAACCTCCCGCGTGCATCCATAACCCATGGTTGCACGCTGCACGTTTACCATTTCTTAATGAACAGTTGTAAGAATCTTTACCTTTCAGTTTTTGATCATCAAAATTCAGCTCTTGTCCCGTACCAAGTGACATAACATCACTCTCACATGCTGCTCCGTGTCCACTCTGTGCCATAATGGTTTGATCTGGATATATCGGTAAAAAGCTTTAAATTAATATTATCTTCACTTATATAAGCACTGTTACCAAAACAACCATTCATTTTGGCGCAAGTGGTAAACTTACATTAGTATAAAACTTTTATTGACTGAACAAATAAATCAATTTTCTGTGGCAGGCAGTCATGAAAGGCGTGGTGAAGTAATTTTCAAACAAAAGGACAGTACATGTAATCTGATTCAGTTTTCCATTGTGCTTTAATTTCATTCAAGAAATGAAACTGTTTTCCAGAAGTCAGTATCCCAGTCGCTCAGGCCACCCTATAGTAACCAACCATTGCCAACTCACTTTTCGACAATCTCGGTGGCTGCCGGTGGCTGACTTTCTCAATGTAAGGCGATAAAAATTTAAAACTCTACTGTACTCTTCCCTCCCCGAGACAGACGTTTGATTCCAAATGCCTCACGGTGCTGTGGGCAAAAGAGCCTAGAGGCAATGCAAATGCCTAAAGGGCATAGTCACACTTCAAATTAACTGACCCATTTTAGTTGATTGCAGACCCTTTTACCGGAGGTGACGGTTCTTCGTTTTCGAGTTGAGTGTATTTCGGTTTCCAAAAAATAGAAGATACTTGGTTCTTTTCTCATTCGTGGTTGTTTCCTTTTTACTTGTACGTCTCTTCGAGTAAGCTTCGTTTTCGACAATCTGTTTTGCTCTTGTGAAACACGTCACAAGCAAAACTTTCGATTAAGAAATTTGGGGTGGAACGAAACTCCAGTGGAGGTACTCCGCATTTCAAGTGACGGCGATGATCGGAAGGATTTTTAGGGTTTAAAATTTTAAATTCCGGGATTCTTTTGGAGTAGGAAAAATTTGGCAAGTATTTTCTTAGTTGGCTTGATTTTAACTGAATAATCTTGGTTGTGCGTAGTTCTGTATGGGTTTTTTTTGGAGTTAATTTTTGGTCCAGGGAATTTTGGGGGTTTTGATTTTTCCCCACATTCGGTCATCCACGCCTCTTGAAATCCGGAATACCCATTTGGAAAGAAACTTGCTATGGTATAAAAAAATAAAATGTTGCATTATTATTGTGGGTACAAAAGATAAGAGTACAATGCGGACTATCGAGTGCAACTTTTTAGTATGTTCATTTCCGTCTTCGTCTGGTTGCTACAGATTAAAACGAAAAAAAAGACAGAGATAATTCATTGCCCTGTTAGGCAAATGGTGTCACTTGTTAACTCATCAAGGGCGTTGATCATGACATTGGTCACAGACTTGTGAAATAGGGGCAAATTTGGTCGTTCCGTTCCTCACTTTCAGATGTTAAAAATACTAAGAAAGCAGAAAATGCATTAAATTTGTAGCTCACACTAATAAACCGTTATGCGGTGCGTGTGCATCTTTCGGGTTGGCGGGTTGGCGGAAAAATTGTAAGTCGTCGACCACGAATTTTAGAAAAAGTTTAATCTAGATATAAAGAAAAAAACACCTTCAGTGGGGATAATGTTTAACGACTTTCAGTCTTTATGTGTGTTGAATGTTATCAAATGACGGTTTTCTTCCTTTCTGTATCTGTTATTTCATTTCTCCTTAAATTTCTATGTTAAAGGCCTTTTGGTGATACACTATTAACAGTTGTAAGAATCTTTACCTTTCAGTGTGTCATCATCAAAGTTCAGCTCTTGTCCGGTACCAAGTGATGTAACATCACCCTCACTTGCTGCTGCGTTTCCACTCTGTGCCATAATGGTTTGATCTGGAAAAATCAGTATAAAGCTGTAAATTGACATTATCTTCATTTGCATATAAAGCACTAGTACCAAAGCAGCCATTCATGTCGCCACACGTGCTAAACTCGTCCACAAATTCTAGGAAAAGCCTAATCAAGATACCTTCACTAGATACAATGTTTAACGACTTTGACTCTCTAACCACTTCCGCATGTTGAATGATTTCAAAAAACGGTTTGTTGTCTTTTTTGTACATTTTATTTCATTTCCCTTTAGTTTTCTATGTTAAATGCCTCTTGGTGATACACTATTCACAGTTGTAAGAATCTTTACCTTTCAGTGTGTCATCACCAAAATTCAGCTCTTGTCCGGTACCAAGTGATGTAACATCACTCTCACATTCTGCTCCGTTTCCACTCTGTGCTATTATGGTTTGATCTAGAAAAATCGGTAAAAAGCTTTAAATTAATATTAACTTCAATTGCATAAGCACTGTTACCAAAACAACCATTCATTTTGCCACAAGTGGTAAACTCACATTGGTATAAAACTTTTATTTACTGAACAAATCAATTAAAATTCTGTAGCAGGCAGTCATGAAATGGGTGGTGAAGTACTTTTCAAACAAGGGGAAAGTACACGTAATCTGATTGAGTTTTCCATTGTGCTTTCAATCAAGACATGAAACTGCGTTTTCGTGTTCAATAGCCCAGTCGCTCAGGCCACCATAGTAGCCAAGCATCGTCAACTCACTTTTCGACAATCTCGGTGACTGATTCAGTTTCAGATTCAGAGCGACGTGTTTTGCAGTTTTTTTTGTTTCGTTAGTTAATCGACTTAGTAGCAGCAGTGAGTTACAGTACCACTTCAGTAAGACGTGATAGAACCATATTTGAATACAGATTCAGGAGTCAATTGCAGGAATTATCCTTATAAGCATACTGTTTCTTTTTGGTGCAAGTGAAATTCGGTAAAGTTTACTTTTAGCTTTATAGAACTTAAGGGGATAATCGTCATAATTTGCAACAGCTTTTGTTATTGGTAATACTTTGTTGATGAAAATTCGTGATAAAAACACTGTTAAGTATATAAATTCGGATTCCTACTTACAGATGTTTGGCTGCTATGACCACATCAACAACAACACTTTTTTTAGTTTCAAAACTACAAAAACTAAGATTGGATTAACCCTAAAATAAGCTTTTCAAATAATAATAATAATAATAATAATAATAATAACATAATAGTTATAATATTTATAACAATAAATGGTACAATGTGAAGGTGCTGTGGTTGCACCATACGGTTTTCAGCATGCGTTAATATAAATGCGTTACTAATTGTTTGTGTTGATGGGTTCAAACGCATGACAAATCATCATGGAAATATTGTTTGGTAAACCTTTCTAAAACCGCAACTGGGCACATTAGCTGTGGCCACACTACCGACTTTTACCTAGGTAAAAGTGAATTACCTATGGCAAATTCATTAAAAATCTCCCGAGGTAAATTCATCTCGGGTTTTGTTTTAACTAGATGAAAAATTCTGGGAAGGTCACACTACTGATATCGGCTACAAAGGTTTTCACGCCAGTTGAATTTTTTGGAGTGTAAATTTCAGAAGGCAAGATGCGCAGGGATCTAACTGATCAAAGAGACGTTTTTTTCTTTTCTCTCACTGTTATTTCTTACGCTAATTCAACATGCAAGGTGAAGGAAGGCGAAGACGTAGACGAATCGTGCCCCCAAAATTTCTTTCACCGCGTGAGCTATGTCCGGGTTCTGTCATCAAGAGTTTCGCCGATGAGAGTCTATTGGCTAGCAACCTCGGTATTTCATGTTTCCCTATCTATCGCTTTGGGGTAGCTGTCAAGGGAAACTCTTTTGTTCTCGAGACATATCCAAGACCCAGACGATAAATTTCCCCGAGGTAAGTTACCTAGGGAAAAATCGGTCACACTTTAAAAATCAAGTTTCCCTAGGTAAACTGTCAACAAGTCGAATTTACCTAGGTAAAAAGTCTGTAGTGTGACCACAGCTATTAGAGAGTTTTAGATCCGAGTTTACCGCGAACCTCTAACCGCGGTTTGCGGTTACCCGTTTGCGGTTCGACGTTCAAACATTATTCGATTTAGATTGGAGGTAGATTAAAGAAGCCATTCTAGGTTTATTTTTCCATTTAGAAATAGAAGAAATATCAATCAGTGGAAATAAAATAAATTTACGGTAACACTGGGTTATCTAACAGCAAAGAGCTGTAAATTCTTACATTAGTTCTTCTTGCAAATTTACGGCCGCCATTTTGAATCAGCAGCCATGAATGGCACTTGTTTTCAAGATCCAATAAGATTTATCAAATTTAGCCATTTCGCCCGAATTTGTGCCTCTGTTAATGGATGAAGACTTGCTCCACAAGATTTTTGTATCATTACGTGGGATAAAACAAGAATTATACGCTAAAAGCTTTCAGGTAAATGACGTACGTGAAAACCTACCTCCCCACGTTGAAAACGCACGTCGTAAACCTCAAACGTGACGCGAAAGACTGGTCACGTGACCTCCAGCGGTTAGACGTTCGCGGTAAACTCGGATCTAAAACTCTCTATTATCACACTATCAAAGCCGGTCTTGTAGCAGAAGTATACGCATGCGCAAAAAATAAGATTGACGAGTTGCTAGGGGTATACGGAACACCGTAACACCGCAAAGAAAAATCGACGAATTCGACAAAACCATGCTAAAAATTACGGGCCAATCAAAAAAAGATTCCGCATGTTTAGACGTACCACAATATTAGAATTAAAGACCACAATGACATAAGTACCGCATGAAAATTTGCCAAATACAGTAATACCGCGAATTTTCTCAATGTAAGGCGCTAGAAATGTAAAACTCTACTATACTCTTCCGTCCCCGAGACAGATGCAGGGCTATATGTAACGGTTAATTCGCAAGGAAAAAGGAATTCATCGACCACAAATTTTAGAAAAAGTTTAATCTGTAGATAAAAAATAAAAAACACCTTCAGTGGAGATAATTTTTAATGACTTTCAGTCTTAATGTATCAAATGTTGAATGTTATCAAATGACCTTTTTTTTCTGTATCTTTTATTTCATTTCTCATTAAATTTCTCATGTTAAAGGCCTTTTGGTAATACACTATTAACAGTTGTCAGAATCTTTACCTTTCAGTGTGTCATCATCAAAGTTCAGCTCTTGTCCGGTACCAAGTGATGTAACATCACCCTCACTTGCTGCTGCGTTTCGACTCTGTGCCATAATGGTTTGATCTGGAAAAATCAGTATAAAGCTGTAAATTGACATTATCTTCACTTGTATATAAAGCACCAGTACCTAAATAGCCATTCATTTTGCTACAAGTGGTAAACTCGACCACAAATTCTACGAAAAGCCTAATCTAGATAAAAAGTTAAAAAAACACCTCCAGTAGAGATACTGTTTAACGACTTTGACTCTTTAAACACTTCCGTATGTTGAATGTTTTCAAAGGACGGTTTGTTGTCTTTTCTGTATATTTTATTTCATTTACCTTAGTTTGCTATATTAAATGCCTTTTGGTGATACACTATTCACAGTTGTAAGAATCTTTACCTTTCAGTGTGTCATCACCAAAATTCAGCTCTTGTCCGGTACCAAGTGATATAACATCACTCTCAAATTCTGCTCCGTTTCCACTCTGTACCATTATGGTTTGATCTAGAAAAATCGGTGAAAAGCTTTAAATTAATATTAACTTCACTTGCATAAGCACTGTTACCAAAACAACCAGTCATTTTGCCACAAGTGGTAAACTCACTTTGGTATAAAACTTTTATTGACTGAACAAATCAATTAAAATTCTGTAGCAGGCAGTCATAAAATGCGTGGTGAAGTACTTTTCAAACAACGGGACAGTACACGTAATCTGATTGAGTTTTCCATTGTGCTTTCAATCAAGATATAAACCTGCGTTTTCGTATTCAGTAGCCCAGTCGCTCAGGCCACCATAGTAGCCAAGCATTGTCAACTCACTTTTCGACAATCTCGGTGGCTGATTCAGTTTCAGAATCAGAGCGACGTCTTTTGCAGTTTTTTTTTCGTTAAAAAACACCTTCAGTGGAGATAATGTTTAACGACTTTAAGTCTTTATTAGTGTTGAATGTTATCAAATGACGGTTTTTTTCCTTTCTGTATCTTTTATTTCATCTCTCCTTAAATTTCTATGTTAAAGGGCTTTTGGTGATACACTATTAACAGTTGTCAGAAACTTTACCTTTCAGCTTGTCATTATCAAAGTTCAGCTCTTGTCCGGTACCAAGTGATGTAACATCACCCTCACTTGCTGCTGCGTTTCCACTATGTGCCATGATGGTTTGATCTGGAAAAATCAGTATAAAGCTGTAAATTGACATTATCTTCACTTGCATATAAAGCACTAGTACCAAAACAGCCATTCATTTCGCCACACTTGCTAAACTCGACCACAAATTCTAGGAAAAGCCTAATCAAGATACCTTCAGTAGAGATAATGTTTAACGACTTTGATTCTCTAACCATTTCCATTGTTGAATGCTTTCAAGGGAGGGTTTGTTGTCTTTTTTGTATATTTTATTTCATTTCCCCTTAGTTTGCTATATTAATTGCCTTTTAGTGATACACTATTGACAGTTGTAAGAATCTTTACCTTTCAGTGTGTCATCATCAAAATTCAGCTCTTGTCCGGTACCAAGTGATGTAACATCACTCTCACATGCTGCTCCGTTTCCACTCTGTGCCATAATGGTTTGATCTGGAAAAATCGGTAAAATGCTTTAAATTAATATTAACTTCACTTGTATAAGCACTGCTACCAAAACAACCATTCATTTTGCCACAAGTGGTAATCTCACATTAGTATAAAACTTTTATTGACTGAACAAATCAATCAAAATTCTGTGGTAGGCAGTCATGAAATGCGTGGTAAAGGAATTTTCAAACAACAGGACAGTACACGTAATCTGATTCAGTTTTCCATTGTGCTTTCTTTCAAGACATGAAACTGTTTTCCAGAACTCAGTAGCCCAGTCACTCAGGCCAACCTAGTAACCAACCATTGCCAACTCACTTTCCGACAATCTCGGCGGCTGATTCAGTTTCAGATTCAGAACGACGGTTTTTGCAGTTTTTTTTGTTACCCTAGTCAATCGACTTAGTAGAAGCAGGGAGTTACAGTACCACTTCAGTAAGACGCGACTGAATCATATTTGAGAACAGAATCAGGAGTCAATTGCAGCAATAATTCTTATAAACATGTTGTTTCTTTTTGGTGTAAGTGACACTCGATAAAGTTTACTTTTAGCTTTATAGAACTTAAGGGGATAATAGTCATAATTTGCAACAGCTTTTGTTATTTGTAAAACTTCCTGATAAAAACATTGTTAAGTATATAAATTCGGTTTGCTACTTAAAGATGTTTGGCTGCTATGACCACTTCAACATATACACTTTTTTTACTTTGAAAACTACAAAACTTAAGATTGGATTAACACTAAAATAACCTTTTCAAATAGTAATAATATTAATAATAATATAATAGTTATAAGAATTATAATAAGAAATGGTACAATGTGAAGCTGCTGTGGCTGCACCATGGGATTTCTGCATGCGTTAATACAAATGCCTTACTAATTGTTTCTGTTGATGGGTTGAAGCGCATAACAAATTATCATGGAAATATTGTCTAGTAAACCTTTCTAAAACCGCAACTGGGCACAATGTCACACTATCAAAGCCGGTCTTGTAGCAGAAGTATAGGCATGGGTAACAAATAAGATTTTAGAGCGGCTAGAAGTATACGGAACACCGTAACACGGCGAAGAAAAATCGACGAATTCAACAAAACCATGCTAAAAATCACCGAGCCAATCAAAAAAAGATTGCGCTTGTTTGGAAATACCACAATAGCAGAATTAAAGATCACAATTACATAAGTACCTTATGAAAATTTGCCCAACACCATAATACCACAAAATTTCTTAATGTAAGGCGATAAAATGTAACACTCTACTATACTCTCCCCTCCCCGAGACAGATGCAGGGCTTTTAAAAAAAAGTTTAATCTCTTATAAAAAATAAAAAAACACCTTCAGTGAAGATAATGTTTACCGACTTTCAGTCTTCATGTATCAAATGTTGAATGTTATCAAATGACGGTTTTTTTTCCTTTCTGTATCTTTTATTTCATTTCTCCTTAAATTTCTCATGTTGAAGGCCTTTTGGTGATACACTATTAACAGTTGTAAGAATCTTTACCTTTCAGTGTGTCATCATCAAAGTTCAGCTCTTGTTCGGTACCATATGTAACATAACTCTCACTTGCTGCTGCGTTTCCACTCTGTGTCATAATGGTTTGATCTAGAAAAATGAGTATAAAGCTATAAATTGACATTATCTTCACTCGTATTTAAAGCACCAGTACCTAAACAGCCATTCATTATGTCACAGGTGATAAACTCGACGAGAAATTCTACGAAAAGCCTAATGTAGATAAAAAATGAAAAAACCACCTTCAGTAGAGATACTGTTCAACGACTCTTTAACCACTTCCGTATGTTGAATGTTTTCAAATGACGGTTTTTTGTCTTTTTTGTATATTTTATTTCAACTGTCCTTAGTTTGCTGTATTAAAGGCCTTTTGGTGATACAGTGTTAAAAGTTGTAAGAATCTTTACCTTTCAGTGTGTCATCATCAAAGTTCAGCCCTTGTCCCGTACCAAGTGATGTAACATCACTCTCACATGCTGCTCCGTTTTCACTCTGTGTCATAATGGTTTGATCTGGAAAAATCAGTATAAAGCTGTAAATTGACATTATCTTCACTTGAATATAAAGCAAGTTCAGCCAAAAGGTTCGGTAGAGGAGGTTTCATTTCAACGCCAACACTATAGGATTTTCTCCAACTTATAAAAAAACTCCATTGAAAGGGATAAGAACTCCACGTACATGTACCATGCTAAAAAATGCCGAGCCAATCATAAAAAATTCCGCATGTTTAGTAATACCACAATTACGTAAGTACTGCATGAAAATTTGCGAAACACAATAATACCGCAAACTTTCTCATTGTAAGGCGCTAAAAATGTAAAACTCTACTATACTCTCCCCTCCCCGAGACAGACGTTTGATTCCAATTGCCCCACGGTGCAGTGGGTAAAAGAGGAAACGCAAATGTCTAAAGGGGATGGTCACACTTCAAATTAACTGACTCATTTTAGTTGATTGCAGGCCTTTTCACCGGAGGTGAGGGTTCTTCATTTTCGAGTGCAATGTATTTTGGTTTCCAAAACATAGGAGATACTTGGTTCTTTTCCCATTCGTGGTTGTTTCCTTTTTACTTGTTGGTCTCTCCGATACAGCTTTGTCTTCGACAATCTGTTTTGCGGTTATGAAGTACGTCATAAGCAAAACTTTCGATTAAGAAATTTGGAGTGGATCGAAACTCCAGTGAAGGTACTCCGGATTTCAAGTGACGGCGATGATAGAAGGATTTTTTGGGTTTAAAATTTTCAATTCCGGGATTCTTTTGGGGTAGGAAAAATTTGGCAAGTATTTTCTTAGCTGGCTTGATTTTAACTGAATAATCTGGTCGGTGCATGCGCAGTTCTGTATAGGATTTTTTTGTGGGTTAATTTTTGGTCCAGGGAATTTTTAGGGTTTTGATTTTTGCCCTCATTCGGTCATCCACGTCTCTTGAAATCCGGAATACCCCTTGGGAACGAAACTTGCTATGGTATAGAAAAATAAAATGGTGAATTATAATTGTGGGTACAAAAGATAAGAGTACAATGCGGACTATCGTGTGCAACTTTTTTGTGTGTTCATTTCCGTCTTCGTCTCTTTGCTACATATTAAAATGTAAAAGATTACGGGGATAATTTATTTCCCGGTTAGGCAAATGGTGTCACTTGTTAATTCATCAATGGCGTTGATTATGGTCACACACTCGTGAAATAGGGGCAAATTTGGTCGTTCCGTTCCTCACTTTCTGATGTTAAAAATGCTAAAAAAGCTGAAAATTTATTAAATTTGTAGCTCACACTAATAAACCGTTATGCGGTGCGTGTCCATCTTTCGGGTTGGCGGGAAAATAGGAATCATACATGCCGGGAGCTAATGCATGGCTATATGTAACGGCGGATCCGCAAGATAAAGGAATTCGTCGACCACAAATTATAGAAAAAGTCTAGTGTAGATAAAAACACCTTCAGGGGAGATAATGTTTAACGACTTTAAGGCTTTATGTATGTTGAATGTTATTAAAGGACCGTTTTTTTCCTTTCTGTATCTTTTATTTCACTTCTCCTTAAATTTCTATGTTCAGGGCCTTTTGGTGATACACTATTAACAGTTGTCAGAATCGTTACCTTTTAGTGTGACATCATCAAAGTTCAGCTCTTCTCCGGTACCAAGAGATGTAACATCACTCTCACTTGCTGCTCCGTTTCCACTCTGTGCCATAATGGTTTGATCTGGAAAAATCAGTATAAAGCTGTAAATTGACATTATCTTCATTTGTATATAACGCACCAGTACCAAAACAGCCATTCATTTTGCCACAAGTGGTAAACTCGACCACAGCTGATTCTAGGAAAAGCCAGCTAATCTAGATAAAAAATGAAGAAACCACCTTCAGCAGAGATAATGTTTAACGAATTGGACTCTTTAGCCACTTCCGTAGGTTGAATGTTTTTAAATGACGGTTTTTTGTCATTTTTGAATATTTTATTTCATTTCTCCTTAGTTTGCTATATTAAAGGCCTTTTAGTGATACACTATTAACAGCTGTCAGAATCTTTACCTTTCAGTGTGTCATCATCAAAGTTCAGCTCTTGTCCGGTACCATGTAATGTAACATCACCCTCACTTGCTGCTCCGTTTCCACTCTGTGCCATAATGGTTTGATCTGGAAAAATCAGCATAAAGCTGTAAATTAATATTATCTTCAATTGGATAAGCACTGGTACCAAAACAGCGATTCATTTTGCCACAAGTGATAAACTCAACCAAAAAATTCTACAAAAAGTCTATTCTAGACAAAAAAAAATGAAAAAACCACTTTCAGTAGAGATAATGTTTAACGACTTTGACTCTTTAACCACTTCCGTATGTTGAATGTTTTCAAAGGACGGTTTTTTGTCTTTTTTGTATATTTTGTTTCATTTCTCCTTAGTTTGCTATATTGAAGGCCTTTTGGTGATACACTATTAACAGTTGTAAGAATCTTTACCTTTCACTGTGTCATCATCAAAATTCAGCTCTTGTCCGGTACCAAGTGATGTAAGATCACTCTCACATGCTGCTCCGTTTCCACTCTGTGCCATAATGGATTGATCTGGAAAAATCGGTAAAAAGCTTTAAATTAATATTGACTTTACTTGTATAAGCACTGTTACCAAAACAACCATTCATTTTGCGACAAGTGGCGAACTCACATTAGTATAAAACTTTTATTGACTGAACAAATCAATCAAAACTCTGTGGCAGGCAGTCATGAAATGCGTGGTGAAGTAAACGTAATTTGATTTAGTTTTTTGTTGTGCTTTTAATCAAGACATGAAACTGCTTTCCAGAATTCAGTAGCCCATTCGCTGAGGCCAACATAGTAATCAACCATTGCGAACTCACTTTTCGAAAATCGCGGTGGCTGATTCAGTTTCAGATTCAGAGCGACGGTTTTGCAGTTTTTTGTTGTTACCCTAGTCAATCGACTTAGTAGGAGCAGGGAGTTACAGTACTACTTCAGTAACACGTGACAGAACCATATTTGAAAACAGAATCAGGAGTCAATTGCAGCAATAATCTTTATAAACATATTGTTTCTTTTTGGTGCAAGTGAAATTCGGTAAAGTTTACTGTTAGCTTTATAGAACGTAAGGGGATAATCGTCATAATTTGCAACAGCTTTCGTTATTGGTAATACTTTGTTGATGAAAATTCGTGATAAAAACACTGCTAAGTATATAAATTCGGATTGCTACTTAAAGATGTTTGGCTGATATGACCACATCAACAACAACACTTTTTTTACTTTCAAAACTACAAAAACTCAAGATTGAATTAACATTAAAATAACCTTTTTAAATAGTAATAATAATAATCATAATATAATAGTTATAATAATTATAATAATAAATGGCACAATGCGAAGGTACTGTGGCTGCAGCATATGATTTCAGCATCCGTTATTATAAATGCCTTGCTAATTATTTCTGTTGATGGGTTCAACTGCATAAGAAATTATCATGGGAATATTCTTTGGCACTAAAAGTGTACACCTTTCTAAAACCGCAACTGGTCGCGGTATCACACTATCAAAGCCGGTCTTGTGGCAGAAGTATACGCATGGGCAAAAAAAAGATTGAAGAGCGGCTAGAGATTTACCGAACACCGTAACACCGCGAAGAAAAATCGAGAAATTCGACACAACCATGCTAAAAATCGCTGAGCCAATCACAAAAAAATTCCGCATGTTTAGAAATACCACAATATCAGAATTTAAGGCTACAATTACGTAAGTACCGCATGAAAATTTGCGAAACACAATAATGCCACAAACTTTCTCAATGCAAGGCGCTAAAATTGTAAAACTCTCCCGTACTCTCCCCTCCCCTAGACAGACGTTTGATTCCAAATGCTCCACGGTGCAGTGGGCAAAAGAGCCTCGAGTTAACGGAAATGCCTAAAGGGGATTGTCACCCTTCAAATTAACTGACCCATTTTAGTTGATTGCCGGCCCTTTCACCGGAGTTGAGGGTGCTTTGTTTTCAAGTTGAGTGTATTTCGGTTTCCAAAAAATAGAAGATACTTGGTTCTTTTACCATTCGTGGTTGCTTCCTTTTTACTTGTAGGTCTCTTCGATTCAGCTTCGTATTCGACAATCTGTTCTGCGGTTATGAAGTACGTCATAAGTAAAACGTTCGATTAATAAATTTGGGTTGGAACGAAACCCCAGTGGAGGTACTCCGGATTTCAAATAACGGCGATGATAGAAGGAATTTTTGGGTTTCAAATTTTAAATTCCGGGATTCTTTTGGGGTAGGAAAAATTTGGCAAGTATTTTCTTAATTGGTTTGATTTTAACTGAATAATCTTGTTGGTGCGCAGTTGTGTATAGGATTTTTTTGAGGGGTCAATGCTTAGGGTTTTGATTTTTGCCCCTATTCGGTCATCCACGTCTCTTAAAACCCGGAATACTTCTTGGGAAGAAAACTTGCTTTGGTATAAAAAAATAAAATGGTGAATTTTAATTGTTGGTACAAAAGATAAGAGTACAATGCGGACTATCGTGTGCAACTTTTTTGTGTGTTCATTTCCGTCTTCGTCTCTTTGCTACAGATTAAAACGAAAAATACCACGGGGATTATTTATTTTTCGGTTAGACAAATGCTGTCACTTGTTAACTCATCAATGGCGTTGATCATGACATTAGTCACAGACTTGTGAAATAGGGGCAAATTTAGTTGTTCCGTTCCTCATTTTCTGATGTTAAAAATGCTAAAAGAGCTGAAAATACAGTAAATTTGTAGCTCACGCTACTAAACCGTTATGCGGTACGTGTGCATCTTTCGGGGTGGCGGGAAAATAAGAATCATACATGCCGGGAGCTAATGCAGGGCTATATGTAACGGTGAATCCTCAAGATAAAGGAATTCGTCGACCACAAATTTTAGAAAAAGTTTAATCTAGATAAAAAATAAAAAACACCTTCGGTGGAGATAATGTTGAATGTTATCAAATGACGGTTTTTTGTCTTTCCTTTCTGTATCTTTTATTTCATTTCTCCTTAAATTTCTATGTTAAAGGCCTTTTGGTGATACACTATCAACAGTTGTAAGAATCTTTACCTTTCAGTGTGTCATCATCAACGTTCAGCTCTTGTCCGGTACCAAGTGATGTAACATCACCCTCACTTGCTGCTGCGTTTCCACTCTCTGCCATAATGGTTTGATCTGGAAAAATCGGTATAAAGCTGTAAATTGAGATTATCTTCACTTGTATATAAGGCACTAGTACCAAAACAGCCATTCATTTTGCCACAAGTGGTAAGTTCGACCACAAATTCTACGAAAAGCCTAGATAAAAAGTTAAAAAAACCACCCTCAGTAGAGATACTGTTTAACGACTTTGACTCTTTAACCACTTCTGTTTGTTCGATGTTTTCAAATGCCTTTTTTTTTGTCTTTTTTGTAGATTTTATTTCATTTCTCCTTAGTTTGCTATAAATATTAAAGGCCTTTTGGTGATACACTATTAACAGTTGTAAGAATCTTTACCTTTCAGCGTGCCATCATCAAAATTCAGCTCTTGTTCGCTACCAAGTGACGTAACATCACTCTCACATGCTGCTCCGTTTCCACTCTGTGCCATAACGGTTTGATCTGGAAAAATCGGTTAATAGTTTAAATGAATATTAACTTCACTTGTATAAGCACTGTTACCAAAACAACCATTCATTTAGCCACAAGTGGTAATCTCACATTAGTATAAAACTTTTATTGACTGAACAAATCAATTAAAAGTCTGTAGCAGGGAGTCATAAAAAGCGTGGTGAAGTAATTTTCAAACAACGGGACAGTACACGTAATCTGATTGAGTTTTCCATTGTGCTTTCAATCAAGATATAAAACTGCGTTTTCGTATTCAGTAGCCCCGTCGCTCAGGCCACCCTAGTAACCAACTATTGCGAACTAACTTTTCACTAATCTCGGTTGCTGATTCAGTTTCAGATTCAGAGCGACGTTTTTTCAAGTTTTTTTGTTGCCCTAGTCAATCAACTTAGTAGCAGCAGGGAGTTACAATACTACTTCAGTAACACGTGACAGAACCATATTTGAAAACATAATTGTTAATCAATTGCAGCAATAATCCTTATAAACATACTGTTCCTCTTTAGTGCAGTGCAAGTGAAATTCGGTAAATTCTACTTTTAGCTTTATGAGAACTTAGGGGATAATCGTCATAATTTTCAACAGCTTTCGTTATTGGTAATACTTTGTTGGTAAAAATTCGTGATAAAAACACTTTGAAGTATATAAATGCGGTTTGCTACTTAAAGATGTTTGGCTGCTATGACCACATCAACAACAAAACTTTTTTTACTTTCAAAACTAGAAAAACTTAGGATTGGATTAACACCAAAATAACCCTTTCAAATAATAATAATAATAATAATAATAATAATAATGATAATATAATAGTTATAATAATTATAATAATAAATGGTACAATATGAAGGTGCTGTTGTTGCACATGCTGTTGATATGTTCAACCGCATAACAAATTATTATGGAAATATTGTTTGGTAAACCTTTCTGAAACCTTAGCTGGGCAAAATATCACACTATCAAAGCCGGTCTTGTGGCAGAAGCATACACATGCGCAAAAGAAAAAAGATTAAAGAGCGGCTAGGGGTATACGGAACACCGTTACACCGCAGTGAAAAATCGAGAAATTCGACACAACCATGCTAAAAATTGCCGAGCCAATAAAAAAAAAATTCCGCATGTTTGGAAATACCACAATATTAGAATTCAAGACCACAATTACAGAAGTACCGCATGAAAATTTGCCAAACACAATACCGCAAACTTTCTCAATGTAAGGCGCTAAAAATGTAAAACTCTACTATACTCTCCCCTCCCCGAGACAGACGTTTGATTCCAAATGCCCCACGGTGCAGTGGGCAAAAGAGCCCAGCTAGAGGCAACGCAAATGCCTAAAGGGGATAGTCACGCTTCAAATTAACTGACCCATTTTAGTTGATTGCAGGCCCTTTCACCGGAGTTGAGGGTTCTTCGTTTTCGAGTTGAGTGTATTTCGGTTTCAAAAAAATAGAAGATACTTGGTTCTTTTCCCATTCGTGGTTGTTTCCGTTTTACTTGAAGGTCTCTCCGATTCAGCTTCGTATTCGATAATCTGTTTTGCTGTTATGAAGTACGTCATAAGCAAAACTCTGGATTTTCGAAATTGGGGTGGAACGAAACCCCAGTAGTGCTCTACATTTCAAGTGACGGGTTTGATCGAAGGATTTTTGAAATTTTCGATTTGGGGTTTTTTTTGAGGTAACTAGCGAAAATTTGGCAAAAATTTTCTCGGATGGCTTGATTTAACTGAAAATTGTTATTCGTGATTTGCCAGCGTATTCCGGCCGTGTAGTTGTGTATGGGATTTTTTTGGCGGTTAATTTTTAGTCCTGGGATTTTTTGAGCTTTTGATTTTTGCTCCAATTCGATCATCCAAGTCACTTTAAACCGGGAATAACCCCTGAAACCTGCTGTGGTAAAAGCTTTGTTCGCACTTCTGATAAATAAAATGAGAACTACCGTGATAAAAAAAAAAAATTAATTGAATGTATTAAATGGCAAGAAAATTGAATTGGGAGGATTAAGCGAAGGTCTGTTTGCTGAACTGATTTTCGAGAAGGAAAACCATTTGAATTGAGATGCTTGTCTTCAGTGGACCCGGCTAATTAAGGACGAGTTTTAAAATTTGTGCTAAAGGACCACAAGTCAAAGATGGAAAGATTGTCTGACATGGATTGACCGTCTTAAATAAATCCGCATGGGCTCTTTTCTCTCTTTCTTTCTCTCTCTCTCTTTTTTTTTTTCGCTAGATGGGGAAAAAACGAACCACATCAGACAATTGCTTTTGGTAGAGAA
Organism: Porites lobata; assembly: GCA_942486035.1. Taxonomy (NCBI): domain Eukaryota; kingdom Metazoa; phylum Cnidaria; class Anthozoa; order Scleractinia; family Poritidae; genus Porites; species Porites lobata. Next base: position 71,775 of record CALNXK010000617.1, on the reverse strand, counting down.
AAAATTGTGCTGAAGATATTGAGACTTAGAAATACGAAGATAATGAAGAAGGTTTTTCAAAAACAGTTCAATTAATTGTTAATTAAAATACCTTACGTTAGTTTCTGACCCTATCAATGCACTCACGGGAATCGCAAAAAAGCGGTAAAAACAACAGGAAACTTTTCGAGATCAGTAATTATAGTGTGGCTTGTTTAGAAGGTGCACAAATAACATGGCACTGAACAATATTATATGCTTGTTACAGGTAAGAAAGCTTTCACTAAATAAACGATCTAATTGTTCAGATTTAGCCTACCTGTATTTTCACGGGGGAAAAACTTCTCTGTTTCGCTTCACTCTACCTGTTTCACTCAGTCGTATCTTGATATGATGATATGAAAGGGGCGTCAACTGATTATAAAGACTTTGGCAAATCATGTGATCAAAAGGACACGACGCAATAGGTTAATTTTATTTTAAGAAAATGTGTGTGATGACATTCTGCCTAAAAATATGTTTTATTCGTAACAACTCAAGAAACTGATATAAACAAAAGAATATGACGCAAGAATATTTTATTTAAAGAAAATTTGTTTGATGACATCCGATCGAAAATAAAACTGTTACTTGGCAATTTATAAGATGCTACACACATATACAATATTTCGCTTTACAATATTTCTCTTTCATGAATTCTCTCTCTTTCGTAGTTAAATCTGTATTATTTTTTAAAGCAAAACCCCTGGAGTCAACCAGAAATAGTATTCCATGCCATCTCAGAGTGACAATAAGATGAAGGAAGCCATACACTATACCAGTTCAGAAAAAGTGCAAATCCCAGTTTTCTTGTGAAAATGAGTTTTATTTACATGAGAATATTTTTCATAATTTTCATATCAATGGCTTTTGCACTTAGCCTCGCTTTGAAACAGAGGCTGAGGCCGGCTTGGTAGTAGACTATTGGTGAGGACTCATTTGTCTCTTACATTGTTCTGCTCATAGTAACCTACGCGTTGTTTTTTGCTCATATCTACTCACGGCAAAAGACTCACAAAAATCATTTTTGACTCTAAACAGTCAAGAATATCTCAAACTGAAGTATTTGAGCTGCAATCGGTGACAAAATTGTTGAAAAATTGTTGTACCTGTGCGTAACTTTAGAGAGCTGTTCTCTCTTGATAGAACAAAACAATTCACACCCCTCCCCTCTTTCTTTCATTCAAAGTTGGGGTATTTGTTGTTTTCTACAGGTACCTTGTGGTCAATTTTGTGCCACAAGGCAGCTCGAACAGCCGCACAACATTGCATGGGGGAGATGAGAGAAGAAAAGCTTTATTTCGTCCTTTTAGAGTCAGTAAAAAGCAGAAAGGTTTTTTAGGGAAAAGTGTCTTAACTAATTTTGTCACTGATTGTGGTTTCTCCTTTGCGGTCCAAACGCTAAGAAACTGAACAGTCAAGAGAAGGAAATGGCTTTTAAAGACTTTCTTTAAAAATATTTTAACTTTTTTCTCGGTAGCTATTTATCTATCTTACTCTTTAGAATAACCTGATACGATGCATGTAAGACCGTGTTACATTTTCTAATGAAACTACCTCTCATTTATTTATACCGTATTGGCACTTAATTATGTGGGTCTTTAGCGTTTTGCGCGATTGTAAAAAAAATTTTCGAAATTAAAGATTCCGCAAATAAACATTCTCGCGAAATTTGATACCCATATAGTCCACATAGAAAATTCAAATCATGGAAGAAAATAAAAAAAAACATGTAATAATAAAAACTCAGTATACACAACATGATCATGAATCGATATGGGAGTTTCCCCACCTCCAGGGCACAAAATTTAGTTGTATGAATACACAAAGTTCTTACTTCGAATCCGACGCCAGGTCGCCAAGCGCTTGTTGCGCGTCTTATTATTTGGGCGTCGCCCAAATAGATCGCTTGTTTTGATTCAAAGTTGCAATAGGTACCCAATGCGGGCGAACGTCAACAAGCCAAGCGACGCGAATGTCTGCCACGCGGTGTGTCACGACACGGCATTCATCCTCGTTACAGTATGTCCCAGAGCCAACGCACGGCAAACAAATCGGCAATAGGAAACAAACGTATTGAAAAAACAAGGTACACCGAGTGAAACAAACTATTAACTTCTCAAGCACACCGCTCGTTAATAATGCAATGTGTCAAAGGATTAAATGAATTTCCTTAAACAAATGAATACGTAATAGGTATCAGTATCGGCGCTTATTTATTGTTTTTAAGTATACCGAAAAAATCATATTTTTTATATTGTACTCTACGGATCACTTCATGACTTTCCACGAGTTTTGCTCTAAAATTTGTTATTTCTTTACTTAATTATCTAGGATACTGGTATTTAGGCGTCAACCCCTTGAGCCCTGAGATCAAAATTTGAATTCTCATCTTTTGCCCCTATTCATTTCCTATAGAAGTAGTTGGGAGAAGTTGATTAAATATCAAGCAAATTTATCTTTTATGATTACGTCGGTAATTCTCATGACCATTCTGTTTTACAAAGCATTGATATTACAAGGAGAAATTCGATGCTGATCACTTTTAGGGCTTAAAGGGTTAATACTGGGAATGAGGAAAGGGAGAGATATTTATCATTAAAAGTTCATTGTATATTTACTGTATTAGAATGACAATCAACTAGTAATAACCAAAGGTTACGGAGTGCGAGCGACAACGATCGAAGGTCAAAACGCTTTTGCTCCAACGCAGTGCTTTGAGCAAGTTTCACGTGAAGATGGTCAAAACACACGTGATCAGGTTACGAGTGATAGAAGGTCCAATCGCGAGTGATCAAATCGCGTTCTGTGCATTCCATTCATTCTTAGTGGAAGTCCAAACGAATCCTGGCTACATACATGCGACGCATGGTTAATAACAACCTGGAGATTAGAATTGCGGGCCTCTCTTGTCGCCTGCAGTTAACGTGTGGGACTGGGAAAGTTGAATAGTAAGATTCTATTAAATGTACGGCATATTTCATTTTGTCCTGATATTTGAACTCTTCAGTACTCTGCTGCCCGTTTTGAATTAAGAGTTATATACAAACTTATTTTAAATTTCAAAAAATTAGGAAATTTCTGACGCAGGAGTTTGAAATAAGAGCAATCGAACGCACTATGCTCAATGTTTGTATATCAGGAATCAGTTCGGAATTTGCAAAAGAAGAACGAAAGTACAGCCGTTTCAAAGATTTTGAGACTCTAGGGAGGAAGTTTTCAAAGTGCAATCCCTTTAAATCTACGTGCGTTGTACTGAGTGTCTAAGAACGTCTTTAAGATTGAACGGGCATTCTTGCTTCACTACCAGGTTAAAAGACAACCGACGGTCAAGCGTTTTGTTTTCAGTATGCCTGAGTATCTATAGAGGTATCTTCAAGGGTGAGTGGTTTTTGGCAGCTAGCCGCTGAGCGTGGCTGTGAAAATCACTCACTCTCAAACTGACTCATCTCCAATCTTCTCACTTACGTGAATGAAGCAGTCTCGCAAGATGAATAAGTTGAGAATGTGTGAGCGCTGTTGTCAGCTCTTGGCTTAAGCAAAGGGGTCATATAAACGCACGCTTAAGTTGACTTAGCTGGGAAGCCAGGCAGTGACCCTATTTCCCGGGACAATTTTTCTCCATAGAAACGGAAGGGGATAAAATTAATTAGTAAAATCCAACTAGTGGTCTATTATCAATGCTGCGTTCTGATTGGTTGAGCTACTACTAGGCTATATGTTATACCTCACTAGTAGCGAAAAGCGCCGACTTTTTGGCGGTAAAAAAGGATTCAAGTTTACCTTTAACTAGGTAACGTTGGTTTGTCTCGATATTTTTGACCAATTACAGTAAAACCTCTTTTAAGCACACCCCCAATCAAGCGGGCACCCTCTATTAAGCGGACACTAAGCCTGGTTCCGAAATTAACGTCTTATATTTCCTTTTATAACGATCCCCTATTCAGCGGACTCCTGTATTAAGCGGAGGCGGACACTAAAATAAGTTGTATTTGGCTAATTTCTATTGTTAAAAACCTCTATTAAGCGGACAACGGACTGAATTGACAATAGTAGTATTGGATTACGTCCTTACAATACAATACAATAGTTTATTGACACTCCCCTGGTGGGGCTTTTCAGTGACAATGCGACTAAAAAATAAAAAACTAATTAAGATAAGACAAGTAGTTAACAATTCGATTAAAAGGAAAGAATGCGGTTAACAAAGCAATATAAACATACCTATTTAAGAATTAATCGTATAATAAATATTCTCACTACGTACTATACAATATGCATATTTTAAGTTAAAATAAAATAAGATACTAAAATACAATCATAACGTCCTATTTAAAAAGTCAGTGATCAACTTTTTTTCAGACAAAATTTAAAAGTAGAAATCGATTTTGCAGTTTTAAGAGTACTGTCTAGATTGTTCCAAATGTGCACCATGCGGTAGTGGAATGTTCTCTGTCCGGTACTCGACTTATACAAGGGGATGTTTAATAATTGGCAACTTCGAGTCACGCGTCCGGTGGCCGCAATTCTTGTTGTAAATTGATCGCTGAGGAATGTGGAGCTTGACCAGTCATGCATTTAAATGCCACGAGAGCGTCGCGGAAGAACAGCTTTTGTTTAACTGGAAACCAACGTAGATCTCTTAGTGCGGGGGTTATATGATCAAATTTCCTGGTACCTGTAATAATGCGCGCGGCAAAGTTCTGCACTGACTGTAGTCTACAGATATTTTTGTTCGAGATGTTCGACCACACTGTGGAACAGTACAGTAATTTGCTAAAGACTAGGGCATTTATTATTGTCACCAGCTGGTTACGGTCAAGAACATGTTTAACCCGACTGATTTGTGCGAGGCTTGACATACAAGATGACGTAGTTTTTAGAACATGGTCATCAAACGTTAGTTGCGGATCTAAAACAACCCCAAGATCTTTGGCCGAAGATGTAAGAGCGAGATCTTTTCCTAGAAGAGATATTTTGAAGTCGGGGAGTTTGGCAAGTAGTTGTCGGCTTCCAAAGACTACGAGTTTCGTTTTGTCAGGATTTAAAAGTAGAAAATTGTTAAAACACCAATTACGTATTAAAAGAAGGTCGCTATTTAGATCGTTCATAGCAGTCGGACAATCACGCATCTTAAAAGAAATCTGAAGTTTAGTGTCATCTACGTAACATTGCGTTAAACAGTTTCTAGGAACAGAAGGTAAGTCGTTAATGTAAATAATAAAAAGAAGCGGCCCAAGAATGCTTCCTTGAGGAACACCACTATTTAAACGCAACGAATTCGAGAGGGTCCAGTTAATACTGTAGAGAGGGTCCTGAGTTAATACGCACGACTTGATGTCTGTAGGTCAGGTAGCTAAAGTAAACCACGCGAGAGCGCCTATTCGTATTTAGAAATACCGAGATGTTGTAGTTTTAAAGGAGAATATCATGATTTATACTGTCAAATGCCTTACTCATGTCCAACAAAACCATAACAGAGAGTTCCTGCTTATCCATGCCAGTCAAAATGACATCTGTGGAGCGGATAAGTGCCGTTTCTGTGGAATAAAATTTCTTATTTCCACTTTGTTTCGCAGAAAGACGGTTGTTTGTTGTTAAATATGCCGTCAGCTGGTTCAACGCAATTCTTTCACACACCTTTAACAATACTGGTAATAACGAGATCGGTCTGTTATTACAAGGTTGTTCATTGGAATAGGCGTTACTTCTGCTTGTTTCCATCCTCCAGGGAAAACTCCATTTGTAAGAGAGGCATTGATGACGTGAGTAATCGGCGACAAAATACGTACTGAAGTCAGTTAATGTTTTTGCATTTACAAACAAATTAAAGTTGGTAATAATGAAAGGGAATGAACTTGAACTCTGGATAGCTTCTTTAACAACATGCCACTTTATCACAGTACAGAGTAACCGTTGAATGTTGATCATTAACAAACATTGCGCAATTTTTACAACCTCTATTAAGCGGACACTTGGGAAGGTCCCGAAGGTGTCCGCTTAATAGAGGTTTCACTGTAGTTGAATTTTACTAAAACAATTATTCCTCTCGCCCTCATGGCCTCTGAGTCAATAACCCCTTTGGCCTCATGGGCTTAAAGGTCCGATAGAAAATTGGGTTCAGGGGTGCTGGGGTGCCGGTATAGCTTCAACCTACTGTATACAGAAGTGTAGTTCTGTCAGTACTGACCTTACTTTCAAAAACATTCGCCCTACAAGTAATCGGCAATTTGTTTCTAAGCTAGTTGAACGAGCAGTTTCGAATCAGCTTCAGTCTCATTTGGTTAAGAATAATCTCTTGCCTACGCTTCAGTCGGCATATCGTCCTAACCAAACAGCCCTATTCAAAATTAAAATTGACATTTTAATCAACATGGACAAACAACACGCTACGCTTCTTATCCTTCTAGAAATGATCTACAGTTGTAATTTATTCGAACACAACATATATAGGTTTGCAACACATAACTTTATCTTCGTCAAACGATGGCTATTTATACTAAACCACGTGTTTAGTTGTTCTTAATTATACTTAATATCCATCCAAACTAATACTTTACAAATGCTGTGTAAATATATTAATATATTCTTTAGACTTATAGCTGTCTGTATAATAGAAATCGTTTTGTTCCACCAAAAGAATTTCATGAAACAAAAATATCTTTAAAATATCTCTTTAGTTTCAGTTGTTAATTTTTTGTTTTCTCATGTTGACTAAGATAATTTATACCAAAATTTCCAATAATTACATGAATGGCAAAGGTCTCTTCTAACTATTGCGCGTGTTTCTAGACTGTTCACAGTCGTCAAGATCAGGCTCTTACCGGTATGGACAGCCATCTTGGTTTCTTATGTACCGAGGGGGCAAGGTTTTTTTAGCTGTCGGGTTAGGCCTAGATACAAATATCCGGATATTTTCAAGATATTTATAAGATTTTGAGATATTGTCAGAGGAAGCGAGAAAAATTGCCTCTTCGATTGGGAAAAGGTTTAAAATGTGCATGTTTGCCTGTTTTAGTTGGAACAATGTCCCTGTGAATTGTATTATACAAAATTATTGTTTCGAAATTGGGTAGGAGATGTTTGTAAACACGCGGATGTGTCTGGTATGTTTTTCATCTAAAACGGAGTTGGTTAATTAGTGAATGGTAAAAGGCGTTAGGACCGTCCTTCTGTCGCCTTCTCCCAAACTGTTCCCCGCCCCCTAAGTAGATTTGACACTCATTGCATCCAAGATGGCCGCCCGTAACGCAAAGCGCTCGATCTCGACGATCTTACGGAAAAATAGGGGACTCTGAGTAGTCTAGCTTGATTCCGCTACTTTGAATAAAAGACCACGACACATACTACCGGCGTGACAGTCACGCTATGCGTCATGTGAAGCTTTACCTTTAGCAATTATTCAAAACTGAAAGACAGTGGTCACCGACAACTGACGTGACAGACACTTCTTTGTAATTCAGCATTTCAGACAACAAGCCAAACCTCAGGATGTATCTAATATCTCCTAGGATTACTCATTCATGTGACTTGATTCAAATACCTTCACTCTGATTAATCGACTACACTATCATATCTACAATAATATCTATAATATCTACCATGTTATCTACATCAGTCCTGATCGCACCTTTTATGGTCAAACACATGACAGATATTGCTCACATGATTAGCGGGCGTTTCTTTTGGATAATCCAAGATAAGATTATCGAACTCAGATTATTTGAATTCGTTACAACGAAAGAAACGGAAAATCCGATAATGCATCTTTAGGACCTTTAGCATATGGCGCGAACCGTGATTGGCCAACCGCCACCGTGTGTGCTTTCTTTCGGATTAGTGACGAAAGAAAGGCACGCTGAGTCTGGGTCATGAATCCTAAAAATCCAGATTTAGATCTGTTCTGATAAATCCATAGTCCTTTAAAGTCGTCACGCAACGGGGAAGAAGCGTTGGGTGACGACCCTAAAAATGGCGGCGAAGAAGACTAATGATTACACTCAGTTTGTAGATTCTTCAGATTAAAAATTTAATTTCTCCTGGATTTCAGTAAATGAACATTGGGTCCGTTTTTGAATTTGGATTTTCCCAAAGATACCCTAGTCTTTTTAGGCACGCCCATAATAAGATGACAGCTGCTTTGTATCCTTATCTGAAAAGCGTAAAGGTTATGTTACAAAGGACGATTCGCAACGACTATTTTTTGCACAACACAGCATTGCAATGCTGGAACAATGTTGCAACCATTTGAATCAACGTCGCAACAATGTTGCAACGCTGTGTTGCGCTAAAAATCGTTGTTGCGAATCGTCCCCTGTAACATCACCTTAAATCGCATATTATATGGCTGATTGCTACTTGGCACTTGACAGAGACTGATCTTGCTTTTCCATCTAGCCAAAAGTCCAGACTTCAACGCCAAGACAAATGAAATCCTCGGTGGCGGAAAGCATCTCGCTGTCATAAGTTTCGCAGGCAGTGCTTCTACCATGATACAGATCACTGTCTAACCAAAGCCCAAATTTCCCTCTGAAAATTAACAAACATTTAATAGTGATCAAGGTACTTCATAGTCTTCAACGCATCCGTTCTTTATGTCCTCGCGTCAGCATACTAGGGGCGCTTACTATTTGTAAGGTTTGGCTGACTAGAGAAGCCCGATCAAAAAGAGAATTCCATTATTAATCATAACCGTTACAATTTCCTCAAATTTGATTGGTGCGTTGACGGCTTTATTTTTCATCAATCATTGTGTAGGGTTGTAATCGGACAGTTGACTGTAATCGGACACCTTTAATGGCAGAATTTATCACAATAACCAAAGCAAAAATGGACGAATTTGTAACATTACACAATGTCTCTTTGATATTTTCCCTAATTTTGGATAATTGGTATTAAAAGCTCTTTCACAAAAACAAAATGCATTTGTTTTCTCGAAAATTGTAATGATTATGATAAATTTGTAACAGAACTTCGATTTGTATCGTCCAATTCGGTATGTAATCATACCCTTGATTAAACAAATCGGACTCCCGCGATTTTGTTAATCACTCGTATGATTACAGAAAAAATTTCGAGAAAAGACTTATGCTTTACGTTTCAATTACTCAGACATCTGGTCGGCCAGTTCTGACTTTTGAAAAGCGTTCTTGGTACTTCGTCGCGTGAACAGACCCATCATATTTTTTCTAACATAACACAACATAATAGAACAGGCTGTTGGTCCTAAAAGTCCTTCGAAGTCATGTAAAGCTGTTATAAAATCAAAAGACAGATCCAAATGTTGCATTTAGCAATGTGGGCAGTTTTGGACCAACTTAAAGGCCCAAAGAACAAAGGCGGGTTGAGGTTTAGGCAGTTAGACACAAAAAAAATGAAAATAGTCAATCGAATAAGGGTTTTAATATAAAAGACATGAACTCATCAACACACAACCTCGTTCCCAGGGTTCGTTCCTACCCGTGCCCTTGGAACGACTCGGTTGAGCAACACATAACTCAACTAGAGATAGACTGAAGATCATTGCTTTGTCGATTTAAATAAGTTTTATTTCATTGATGTATTTTACAAATCATTATTAAATTCATAAACAAAATAGTATAGTATACGTATTGTTTGTCAACATCCGGAAGGGAAGAGTGCCATTAAATATAAAAACAGTGAAAAGAAAAGCACTTACTCACTGCTTCCGAAGGCAAGTCCATTTGCATCTCCCGTCATGTAGTAAGAATTTCTTCCACGGCATGGATAAATCTACAAAAAGAACCAAGCCAATGTAGATACCTGTATCTCTAATTACATGTGATATTGTGAGACTACGTTATTGTGCCTCCAGAAGTCCGTTCTTAAGGTGACTCGACCCAGTTATTTTGTGAGGGTACCATCCTACTTTGACGCTCTCTAGTATCCCCACCTTTACTTTGATCGTAAGTCTAACATATAGCATGGATAACATATAGATTAATCTACAATATAGCATAAAATGTTTGGCGATCGGAGTAAAGGTCACGTGGTTATAGTGCCACGCCTCTTTGGTGTCTGAGTCGAAATTCTGCTGTTGCCGGCATTTTTTCGTGAAAATCTCTCGGCTACTTATAGTTCGCATTAGTGCCTTGCGTTGAACAGAGTTTCACCAAAATCGCAAAGACCCAATGCGAGAAATTCAGCGGTTTCCAAATTTAGGTCGTAATTTATGTGAAAATGATAAGTAAACTTTAAACGATTATATCTAATAAACTATGAGATTTATCCCTTTATTTTGGGGATCTTTATAACGGATGGGTCCTTGCAAGTCAGCAAAAAACTTTAGGGACTTGTAAATGCACGCGATTTCGAGCAATGAAAACATATAGAAATTATAGTTTTAGCTGTTTGTTGACGTTTGTCAGCATTTAAGGGTGCTTCTCACGAAAAAAGCATTTTCTTAAAAATTCGTAGTTTTTTTTCCTTCAAATTTTTTCAGGGCCACAATTGATTAACTGCATGACGGCATGACGTATATACTCAGCTGGCTGGAGACGTTACGCGACGGGAATCCCTTCTATTTTCTTATACTGAATTATCATATCTCGGTGAGCACTCGGAAGTCAGCCAAGCGCGGTCATTGCACGCGTGCTGAACAAGAATGTTGTATCATGACAGAATAGAAACAATAGAAAACTCCCAAAGGACAAACTCAGTCAAAACGCTAAAAATCTTCAATGTTTACTCAAGTTTGGAATTATAGAAGATAATGTCACAGTTTTTTCAATCGCCATGTAATTCAGAATCCTGGTAGTTAGTTAATCAATTGTGGCCCTGAAAAAATCTGAAGGAAAAAAAACTACGAATTTTTAAGAAAATGATTTTTTCGTGAGAAGCACTCTTAAACGCTGACAAACGTCAACAAATAGCTAAAACTATAATTCTATATGATTGCATTGCTCCAAATCGCGCGCATTTACAAGTCCCTAAAGCTTTTTGCTGACTTGCAAGGACCCATCTGTTATAAAGATCCACAAAATAAAGGGTTAAATCTCATAGTTTATTAGATATAATCGTGTAAAGTTCGCTCATCATTTTCACATAAATTATGACCTAAATTTGGAAACCGCTGAATTTCACGCAAGGCACTGATGCGAACTATATGTAGTCGAGAGATTTTCTCGAAAAAATGCCGGCAACAGCAGAATTTCGACTCAGACACCAGAGAGGCGTGGCACTATAACCACGTGACATTTACTCCGATCGCCAAAAATTTTATGTTATATTGTACATTGATCTATGTGTTATCCATGCTATATGTTAGACTTAAGATCAAAGTAAAGGTGGGGATACCAGAGAACTTCAAAGTAGGATGGTACCCTCACAAAATAACTGGCTCGAGTCACCTTAAAATACCTAGGATGAAATAAACCGTGCTTATGGTTTGATAGAGCTCCCGAGAGGACTTTGTTTCTTTCGGCGCTCGTTGACGTCTCTCGGCGCTTCGCGCCTTGTTGACGCGGCATCGCCGCGAAACATTTGTATCGATAAGAAAAAAATATCCTCTGGAACCTAGGGTAAGACTACTTGGGCTCCGATAATGAACATAACTTTTACCAGGCAAGGGAATCCGGATTCCGGAATCCGCGAAATGTTTGCTTCTGCAATCCGGAATTCGGGAATTTTATCTGGTGGAATTTGGAATCCTGGGTTTTGGAATCCGAAATTACAGCTCAAGGAAACCGGAATCGCGCTAACCATTGGAATCCGGAATCCAAGTTCCATTTACAAAGAAACCGATATCCAGAATTCGAGACTGTCTTGAAGCTAATAAATATCGCGTGTTTTTAAAGAGTTACAGTGATGCAGGAAAAAAGAGCAATTGGGACAAGGAATGGGACAAGGAAAATGTCTGAGCCCTCAAAAACCATACCACAAATTTACTTTATGGGAGAAGTCGTTTGAGAGCTGAGTCGGTCAGTAGATTTATTGACATGCGTCCTGTATACTGCTTGGATAAACTGAAAAACTTCTAAATGGTCTCGTGTGTAGGTGCAGAAACGACGCTGGTAGAAAGGGATGGTCGTCCGCCAGATGAAACACTAAACAATATATTTAGTTTTCGATCTTATCGCTAAGCTTACCTTGAACTGTGGTCTACAGGTGAAGAAATATGATTTTCCAAACCTACAGAAACTAGTGTCCATCCGAGGAGAAATTGGAGAAAATACACCAAACACCTAATAAACAAATGTTAACAAAAAGAATTGGATTTCACTTTCAAAATGTATGACACTAGAAAGGTTATATAGACGACGCAAATTAACCTTGTATGTGTGCGGTGGAGGGACACAATATCTGTATCTCTTGCGACCTTATCACTTTTGTGGAAAGTTACCTGTAGTGTATGTTTTGTGCAGGAGGCAGAAATCGTTCGAAGAAGGCGATGAATGATATAAGAGCGATTTCGTCAAATAGGTCAGGGATACACGCATAAAGCTTGAGGCTAGGTCTACGCTAGCTTGACTGCCTGAATTCGAAATAAAAACATCCCGGTTTGGTCGCGTGTCCAGAAATATGAATCCGCAAGCTAAAGTGAACAGTACGAATTAATGTTCTCCGATTGGCTGATGTGTGTAAACGCCTACGAGTCCGAATACCCTATTGCTAAATGTAATAAGTCCGGACACATTTATGAATCCGGAGAAATCTCCTCTTGTATAATATAGCTTGAGAAAGTGATTTCGATCGGCAAATTCCAATGATGACGTGTAATGCAACGTTTTTTATCGTTAACTTTCTTTAAAAAATTCGAACGAAGTGTACTAAAAGACCAACAGAAAGAAAAAGTATTGGAAATTCGGAAAGAGTGATGGAAAAAAACTCCTAAATGCTATTGTATATTAACAAGAGAGGATAAAGGGGACAGAGAAGGCATCCGCCATACATACCCTATTCCATAGATAATTCGTCTCGAGTTATTTTTAGAATCGGGATAAAGTTACCTCGCGCGCTGCGTGGATGTTTCGTGGAGGTTTCGCATGACTAAACGTGCAAAACATGTCGGGCGAAAGGCAATGAAAGCGTAAAGAGGTTGAGAGCATTTCTGAATATTGAAGCGAAATGAGTCGGCGCTCACCTGGGAAAAGGGAATTGCTCGACTCTTTGACAACCCGTGAAATCAGTTCAACTCGAAGTTATCGTAACCTCAGTGCTTAAACAAAATGAGAAATTTCGCCGGTCTATTCAAACCGGTCGTTTGTACAATAAAGCAAGTAGCAAGTAATATTCATGTACATGTAACTAGTTTTACAAATTTGAATTTTATTATAGTTTTTTTAAGTTGTTAAGCGCTGTTGATCAGTGAATGTAAATAGCGCTCTAGAAGTTATTAAATTATTATTATCATTATCATTATTATTATTATAGGACACTAAGTGTTATTTTTGTTGAATAATAAAAGACTAATGAAACAATAAATATCAAACCAGAAATTGCTCTCTTCAAACTGTAAATTATAAATGATCCTGAGAGAATATTCAGTATGTTAAGGATTTCCCTGCTGTACTGTTAGCAGAGAGGAAGGAGGTTTTTTTTAAATTTCCGTTTCGTTGACAGAGCTTTAGCAGAAATCTCTCTTTAGTCGTTTTCGTCGACAAAACGAATAGCAATATCGCTCTCCGCGTCTTCCGCCATTTTTTTCTTCCTCAATTCGTGAAGGACGCTTGGCTCAGAGCGTGGGTCATCCACGCGGAACACATTCGCGCTACGTGATTGGCTGTTGTTTAATCCCCCTTGGGATCTGTGGTCTTAAAAATAACTCGAGACGATTTACCTATGGAATAGGGTGTGTACGGAGGATGCCTTCTCTGTCCCCTTTATCCTCTCTTGATATTAATTAATAAAGGTAACAGGACTAAATGGAGTCTAATTCGTTCTGTATCTCATATCAGTGATTTACGCGGTAGTCCGATTTGTTTAATCACGAGTATCATTACAGATCGAATTGGACGACTCGAAGTTCTTTTACCAATTAATCATAGCTACAACAAAATTTGTGATATTTTAATTAGGCTTTTTTAAAAATTAAAATACAGTAAATTCCGAGAGTTTATGCCCAGCAGTGAAAAAAAAGCTATTTAAGTGTGCGCGCGATGGCGCGTACTGTCCAATTACTAAGGCATCACGCACACTGTTCTGTTACACTGTCAGTTGATAGCCAATCAGATTTGAGAATTTGTTATAGTTATGATTAACACGAAAATCGGTTCCAAATGACACTATATAAATAGAGCTCACTTACAAATCCCTCTTGATCCTTTACTACCAAAAGGACAGGAGTTTCCAAGTCTCTCAGCCTGTGATAGAGCATATTCAGGCTCATACCATGTTGATTTGTACTATAGACCAGTATCCAGGTGGATGATGGGACATGCCGTGAAAGCTAAAAGAAAATGATTAAAAGAAGGTAAGACATGTGCGGACTTGCAAGCAGAAATTTGGCTCCTGTTATTCAAACGTTTGATAGCGCTCAGTCTGTTCCAGTTCAGATTGTGTGAACGACGCAAAAAGATGTTAGCAGGATAAACAGCGAAGGGGTAGCGCAGGGGGTAAGAGTGAAGGAGTTCACTCCTACCCCCGTCTCATCCTCCTTATTTTCCCCTACTCTTTGACTCCTTCACGCCGCACTCCACTATCTAAACGCCTAGAACAGGCCAGATAGCGCTATCCACCAGATAGGCATTTTGAAATCCAATTGCGCTAACCACTGGATAGTAATTTGTTCGATGTACAGCACGATCCACCTTTTGAACAACTAGGGCGAGATAAGCCCGCATTCTCTCAGTGGATAGGTATTTTGAAATCCAATTGCGCTAAAGGGCCGGTCACTATTTATCGCCTGGGGGGGGGGGGGGGGATTTTGCGCTGAACAAGATGAAATTCAGCCGATCCCCCCTTTGAATGCTACTTCACTAAAGTGATCCCCCCTAACAACTTTTGATAACTTTTGCGATCCCCCCTCCAATGTCTTAATTTTCCAAGCAGATTTGAGTGGTCTCCCCTCTGAGTCTTTCCAAAGTTTTTAGCGATCCCCCCTTTTGGGTTCTCAGTTACGACTGATTTCCCTTTTTTTTCTACCAAAAATCAAGTGATCCCCCCTAAAATTCTCCCCCCCAGGCGATAAATAATTACCGGTCCCTTACCAATGGATAGTAATTTATTCGATGCACAGCACTATCCACCTTTTGAGCAACTAGGGCGAGATAAGCCCGCGTTCTCGGCCGCACCTGCCTCAAGGGTCGCAATTGAGATAACTGAGGAAAATGCGCTGCCTTCGCTCTGGTTTTGCAATTAGTTAAAATTTATAGTCTTCTCAGATGAAGAAGGAAAATTGTAGGCCCCGTCTCGTAACACTTGAACTGTGATATGTAAAATAACAATTAAAGAAAGTAACATAGCAAAGTAGTAACCATATCCCATCTGTCAAGGGTTGTGGAATTGGCACCCTCGTTACAAACGAGGGCAACTCGTTTGTAACCCACCTCAAATGGGCAGGTATGTTCCAAGTAAAACTGAACGAAATCCCAGAGAACATAAGCTTTTATTATATAGTTCAGAACATGACAGTCCACCATGTATTACCACACGAGAAGGAGAATACAGCGATTCAGACCACACTGCAAAACAAATAGTCTATCCAAAGAGAACAGACGGCAAATTGTTATTGCTCAAAATATGTAAAAGTCGTAAATGATTGATACCTTATCAATATCTTCCTCTGTTAAAAGATGGGATAATTCGTCGAGTGACTGTTCTACTGTACTTGAGCAAGCCGACCTACAGGGCAAAAGAGAGAATTATGAAAAAGCATTATATCAAAAAGGAGACAGTGATTTATGACATATCGCACACTGTTGAAAAGAAGATTAGTAGTTAAATATTTTCGACGAACTTGAAGGTCTTTGATATTTGCACGTTCGTATTTTGAACGAGCACTTGTGCGCTTTGACGTTAACGTGGGTAAATAAATTATTGATTGATTGATTGATTGATTGATTGTGATGAGACAACAGGTTTAACTCCGACGAAGGGATAGCCCCCGAGGGGTATCCCTGGGAGTTCTTAGTGGGGATGTGCCTCCCTGTTCTCCAAATCCTCGCCCTATTTTAATAAAATAGTTGTAGCGTTGAAATTACTGGTTGGGCGAGTTGGGGTACAGGAGTTAAGGACTTATTTCTAACGGAGGAGGTTCATTTCTTCAGGAAACCCTCATTTCTACTATGGAGGTTTTATAGTTCCACGGAAAAAGTGTGTTTCTCTGAAGGAGGCTCATTTCTACGGAGAAGGCGGTTCTCTACGCGGAAGGCGCATTTCTGAAGACGAGATCAAATGAATTTTAAAACCATAGGCTTATTACTTGAAGAGACAGCCTTGTTTTATATTGTGAAGCTGTGGCACTCGGCCACCGTAATAAAACTACCGTTTCGCTTCTCTAATTTAACTTACCTCCTTTTAGCATCTTCGTAAGTCAGCATCTGTTAAAAGGAGTAATTAAAAACAAATCATCATCGGTCATTAATTCCTTGGGTAATAGAGGGTTTTTCTCGCTTGCGGCGAGGAGCATCCTCGACCATAGGCCGACTCTGGCACCCAGGGCCCAGTTGTTCGAAGGCCGATTAGCGCTTAACCTAGGGTTAAAATTAACTCTGATTTCTTTTTCTTGTGTTCAAAAGCATTTTCTCAGATAATTTTCTCTGTTATTTTTAGAGCTTCCAATCATCAACTTGCAGACAAAAAGAATTAAAACTAAAATACTTTTTAAGCTTTCAAATCTGAGTTCAAATCTCGCAATAACCCTGGGTTATCTTAACCCAGCTTCGAACAACTCGGCCCAGGGTACTGGGGTACACGAATGTCGGTCGTTTCGCCTACACTGAGGTCGATTCGTCTACTATCTCTTAGTTGTTTCGCCTACACATCTAAGGTCCATCAGTTACCTTAAGAATTGTAGGCGAAATGACCTGTTTCCGGGCACACAATTAGCTAAAGATGCATCGCCACTCGCACCAGAAGATACTCACCTCCCATTGTGATGCGCGAGAAACTCTATCAAACGAAACTTCCCAGCTTTGACGAAGGTCCTGAAAAAAAAGCGAAAGTTGGTTTACGTTACAGTTAGAGAATTCACAAAAGAACTGCAAACTTAATTTATGTTCTTTCAAACTCTTCTCATGTTGACCCATTATCGAGATTAACCATTCCGGAGCTGAATTCAACGGAAGGTAGAACGGCTTGCTAACAGAAAACTTTCATGCTCTTACATTTCATGGTTTGATATTGTTTGCTTCCTGAAAGGAAGACTGATAAATGTACCAAATTGTAAACGTAATAAATATTACAGAGACGCGCTTTCCGGCAACTAAACCCTTGGGCATTCTTCGGTCGAGTTTGCTTAAAACTCCTCGTAAAGGAAGCCAGCATATTATTCATCGGTCGTGTGGCCACTTTCACGCGGTCACAACTAAGGAAGATCCCTCGTAAAAGAGACAGCGAAATGTCCTTCATGGCGGAAGCGATAAGGCGTTGCTTCACACGTGTGCTAGCGAAAACAACTATCAGATCTATTTAAAGCGTTCGCGTGTAAAGAAATCTCACCGCAAACTCATCGTTGTCTTCATCAGTAACATTGTTTTCAACCATTTCTAAACTATGAGCCCCCGATTCGCTAGTTTTAGCTATTTTTCTGTAAGTCTTTGGACTCCAACTCTTGAATCGTGACAACTCCGAGCCATCTTCAAATGTTTCCGCTGTAGAGCCTTTGGTCTTGGGAAGAAGAAAATGACACAAGAGTCCTGTGGTCAAACACAGGCATGCCATGATGCCCAGCGGCAGTACTGGATGAGGCAACCGTTCAATCGTCATGATCAGCGGAGCCAAGCCTGCTCCGACGTATGCAAAACTCGTCGCCAGTCCCATTGCGGAACACCTACAAAACAAGCGATAGGCCATAAGTGACCATGATGTCATTCTACTAGAACTCAGTACCAACATGCTTCAGGATTTTTGGGGGGGACTGGTGGAAGAATTAAAACCTCACTGGAATTACTACATTTAATTAAGAAAGTAAAATTGAATTGTTGTAGGAACATGACGTGAATGTGAAAATTTCCTGTTGAATTTTGTAGCCTATCTTTGTCTTTACTTTATGAGTATATTCACTGATACATTATAACACTGATACACCGCATCTATGTATAATATTTTTCAACAATAATTGGGTTGTCCACAAAAACTCCTGAGAACTACAATAGTCTAACGCGTGTTTGCTTGATCTAGATCAATTTCTTCTTGAGGTGAGGGAAAAATGGAGCATGGATTAAACCACTCAATGCGAGGAGTAGAATGTGATAGCCAAACAACAACAACAACAACAACAACAACAAAAATAGCCTGCTGATACAGCCTCCTCTCATCGCTCCCCGTCGCTGGGATCAATCGCGAGAGAGACGTCTGCGTTTCGGCTTCAAAAAATTCCATACTGAGGTAAATCAATGTTTACATTTTCAATCTTGAAGAAGTGGGGTTCCAGATGTAAATTTGGCCAAGTCTTTTTTTCTATCTCTCGATATTTTTGTAAAATTTCTGCTACGAATTTGGTGAAGCCTAAGGAAATAACTGTGTCTTGGTAGCTCGGCGCGCTGTAAACTTGATCGTTGTGACCATTTGGTTTTTGTCTGTAATTTGCAAAGAACAGCTGAATGAGTAAAACTACTACGTCAACCAATCAGAGCTCCTGACCAGATTTTGGACAGAAGTACGTCGTCAGTAAGGAATTCTTTGGGCCACAACGCCGACGTCTCTTTGGCAAAACTTTCCTTGATGATAGGCGGCTTTATTCTCAGGCTCACAAAACTATTTACATTTACATTTACATCCCGGTATTAGGTCGGTAAAATCGTTAAGATATCACACAAACCGTCGCCTTGGAACTATGAATATCCAGAACACATTGGTGGGGAACTGTAGAGTGCTCTAACCACGACGCAACCCTTACTTTTTACAGTGAATTGTTTAAAACAAAATACAGTAATTACCTGACCACCGTTGGAAAGAGTTCAATGGAATACAAACTGAGTGAAGAGAGGGACACCATTACACATAGCCGGCCGATGAGTTGAATAACAGCTACGACGGTGCCATGCTCTAAAGTGGGGTGAAACTGGAGTTAATAGGGACGTTTAGATCCGAGGACGGCGACGGCAGTGAAAACGTCGCCGAAAAAGTAAATTCCCGTTCTGTTAATCTTCATCGCGATTACTCCAGGTCACTAACTTTGTCAAATGCAGGTGGATCCCCTAACCTTGAATTCCTAAGAACCATATCCAAGTTCACGGATAGAGAGAGGAAATTTCGTCGTCGCTTATGTACGTCCTCTGTACAACGTGAAATTGGGCATTTTCAGGTCGTAGTCGTGCAGTGACGGCAAAGGAATGTACAAAAGAGCGTGATGCACGTGCAAAATTGTTGTTTTGGTAATTAAACCTATTGCTTTTTTGACGTTCTCGCCGCCGCCGTCGCCGTCGTCGGATCTTAAGGTCCCTAATCTAGTCGCTTCACACCCGTTCTTTATTTCGATCGTTGCGCGACGACTCAAAGAACGGCTGTGAAGCAGAATATAGATAATCGAGAATGAAACAACATATGGTCAGAAAAAGCCTGTGTATAGACCCCCCTTCCCCTCAGGAAAAATTGGTTTTTGCTGAGGGCACTGGGGAGGGGGGTCTGCACACACAGGATAGGTCATAAGGGAGGGCACACTGTCACTTATTTTCTTGCGGCCACCTTAGTACGACACCAACCCCCTTACTATAGTCTACTTACACAGACGCATTTTCAGATCTCCGGAGAGTACTGGTGGCGATCTTTTTTTTTCGATTTACCGGATTTACTGATCTTTCAGCCTCGTCCCCTGTCGTCCTCGGCGATTTCGGATCGATGTGCCTTCAGCTATCAAGCTTGTTGGGAGAATTGGCTATCCCGTTCGGCTCACTCTAGCATGTACTGACTTGTAGACGAGGCTGCCGATCCTTGTGCAGTGCTGTAATGTAGGGCGCACGCCATTTAAACGAAACACCCTGAGGGTCCTCTAATGTAGGTTTCTTCACCGCATGATCGCCACCAAATGGCATGAAAAATTTGAGGTTCGAAACAACGGCGATTTGGCAGCGATAAATCCCCATGAAATCACCATAAAATCGCCGCTAGGTTACACGGGCAATTACAATCGCATCAAGAATAGTAAGAAAACAGAGTCTGTGTAAACGGGCCTTTAGAAGAGAAGTTTTTGAAAGTTCCCTTGTGCAACAAAGCCTATTTCTCCGCCTTTGCGTTCCAATGGTAGTAAAAGATGACAGCTATTGCACTACGCTGTTAAAAACAGTAAGGCAGCTGTGTAAAAAGCTTATTCAGAGAAAATTTATTTTAACTGCCACCATAAACAGTGGCAGCTCTACTAAACGAACAGCTCTCCACAACGGCTTTTGTGTTTCGTTCCGGCGGATAAATAGGCAGATTAAGCCAAGACAATGCAACGTTAACACAGAGCAAGAAAGCGCGCGGAAAGGACCGAATCCGACTTTCGGCGCTAAATTTGCCCTTTTTAACTCGTGGGGACGCGTGAGCGTACCACGAGTTATTGCAGGGACAGAGATATGCAAATGAGTCACTCGCTCACTCGTAGTAGACGGACTTCGTAATTAATCGGGTCCGAACTCGAGAGTGCGAAGATCTATCGTTTCCGAAGAAGCATGCGCTCTCCGAAGTTCGGTGGGATCAAATTCTTCGCTGAGAGAGTGCATCGTTGGGCGTTCGCTGCTCAGACTTGTTTTGTTTGCTTATTTGTTTTGTTGTTCTTCTATAAATATATACCTAAATAAATGTTATTAAATAAAGTGCAATAAACAAAAAGAAAAGTATTGTGTTTCCAGAGCAAAGATAGTACATTAAATATATTGTACATGGATAAACAATCTGAATTTCTATCATTTCCTACAATTTACTGTGGGAAAACCAGAGTTGATAACCATTTGATTATTTGCTAAACAACGTTCCCACGAGTTGACGATAGTCTTTCTTTGATTCCTACTGGTCATTGGTCAGCTCGGTTTTAAGGTATGCATGGGCCCTCTCCTCTGTTGTCGAAATAAAAAACTGGACCAAGTTAACTTCCGCAGACGTCTGGACTGTTACTAACGAAAGGGAAAAAATTGGCCAATAGCTGACCGGCGCCCCCCGGTAACGACCCCAGAAAACAACTGCAAGGAGCATTTTGGCTCCGGTTCCTCTCTTGTTTCTAATACTTATACCTCTTCACTGTCGTTTAAAACTCTCCACAGTGGCCACTACCTCTGCCACGAAGTTGGCCGTCGAGGAGAGGTTCGACTATAGTTTTAAATTTCATTCAAAGTGCAATTAGGAGAGAGATCGAAACTACTTAACCCTCGTTCGTTTTATGAGATTTTTCCTAGAGGATAAAATATCAGCATCTGACGTTTTCAGTAGCCGTTCGTTCATCCCTCGCGCGCATTTTGAGACAAGTTTAGTGATGGTCCGTTTCTATGGTTACGAGATATGACGTCATAAGTAGCAGGTGGTCAAGCCATTTTTGAGTGAAAGTACATGTTTTTTCAACTTTTTTCAACAATGAAAGTAAATCGTGTGGCTAAAATCATGCAAAGTGTTTATTTATGTGTTATTTTTCATGTAAAGCGCAAAAAATTACCACTTCTCGCGGTTTTAACCTGATTTCTAATTCTTGGTAAAATCCAAGATAGCGGCCAAGATGGCGACCATTGTTGGTGACGTCACAGGCCTCCAGCAGCGTCACCACCCAAAAAATATACCTCATCTTGTTAAGAAGATCAAAGGCTTTCCACTAAACGTTAAATCGTTTCAAAATACTGCAACATATCAAAAACTCCGGGGAGGGGTTCCATCCACGCCCCCCCTTGTACCACGGTGGGGGTATGACTTTGCTTGTACGTCCGAGGGTTAAAGTCAACACTTGGCACTAACATAATCAATACCTGCTTTTAAAAATGCAACGGAGGCAACGGAAAATATCAAACAGAAGACGCCTGCTAGAATCATGGAGATGACGGTACACACACGACGATCAAACCTGCAAAATAAAGCAAAATATAAAAGTGAAACACCTTGCTGTCTAAAGAGGCAAATAGCCCAGCAGGAAGGTTTTAAACCCGTCTGTCCTTTTTGAACGTACAGTCGAACCTCCATGTGCGACCACCTCCCAAATGTTCTCAGTCAAAGACTTACACTGAAACCTCTCGTAAACGACCACCTCCTGTAAGCGACCGCGACCACTTTTTGGGCTGACAGTTTTAGAATTTTCTATTGTTTTCAACCTCCAGTAAGCGACCACTTGACACATGGTCTTACTAAACAGTGAAGTACATTGTTAAAATGGACAAAAAGGAATATATTCTTTCACCCTGTTCTTTGGCTTCCACTATTGTCTACACATCTATTACTGTGTTTATTAGTTCGATCTATAGATAGATAGATACTTTATTATAAACACCATTGCAGCCATAGGCTGAATTACGGGATATTTACAAATACTGATGATAAGAAAGAGAAAATAAGAAAATTATCTACGTCTTATAGACATGGCTAAAAATAAAACTTTTCTTCAAACGCTCGGTTTTACATAGGGGGAGAGTGAAATCACTTTTGCGTCTCAGTGCATATTTACAACTCTTCCTTTGGGGGAGGAGGCTATGGAGACTGTGGGTGGGGTTATAGACGATCTCGTCAAACAGATCAATTGAAATCTTTTCTCTCCTCTCATGAAGTTTCGGTAGGCCAACTGTTTCTAGTGCTACACTATATGACAGGTCAGGATAGATGATTCTGAATGCCCTTCTTTGGATCCGTTCCAAATCTTCACTGATGCAGTTTGGTAGAGAACGATGGAATACAGGACTTGCGTATTCCAGGACGGGCCTAATACATGTCACATAGAATTGCACCAGTTCACTTGGTGCCACTCCGGATCTCTTGAGTTGACGTAAAAAGTAGAGACGAGAGGAACATTTTCTAATTAGTTCAGAGGTCTGCATGTTCCACTTTAAATCGTGGCTAATGGTCACGCCTAGCAATTTGGCACTGGTGACTAATTCAAGGGGTTTAACTACAATATTATAATTACATTATTATATTATATTATAACTACAATACTAACCATAACTCTTGGGAAAAAGACTCAGATTTTCAGGGTTCAGTTTAAGAAGTAACGTTTTTGTTCTTCAGACGTTTTAGGGACATTTCTGTACAAGAAGTCACGTACACTTTATTTAAGTACAATTTTTTATCCACAAATTTATAGCGCGCGTTATCTAATTAAGTGCACTTCCGTAAATGAACTGTCACATAGAATAGCTAATGATTTTGTGAATAAAACTACCAGTAATTGGCAGGGGAAAGTACACTTTCATTATTTTTGTGGAATAAATATTCCACTCCAGGTCGACTTAAAAATTTTGCCCTTGCGGTCCGACTCTCATAAGCGACCACCAAGCCATTGCATTTTGGATGGTCACTTACGGGAGGTTCGACTGTATTTTCTTTTTTACAAAGAAAATGCTATCAAGTCCACAAAAATTGCCATTCTTCGTCTCCCAATAATACATTTTTAGGACGTTTCCAAGGGTGACAGGCGCACATTTCTTTCAATCACTCTTTTTAAAACCTACACATAATTCCTTAACGAACTGGTTATCCTGTGCCTTTTGTCTTACTGCCTGACCCTTCAGTGGTACAATAGAGACCTTTAGATTCTAGGACGAGAACGACTACGAGTACGAGATTTGACCTAAAGTTTTCTTGCGTATTCTCAAATTATAGACACCCTTGAAAGCTTCCTTGCACTTCTTTTTCACCAAAAAATTAGCACTGTTATCTTTACTGAAGTAGCTTAAGCCATCATATCTCCAGGCCGCAAAATGATAAAACATTTAACACTTTATAACTTGTTTCCGTTAGAGCGACATTCTCGGTAAAACTCGTAGTAGAATCACGACGGCTATCACGTTTTCCCGCCAAAATGATGCTGGTTCACGCGTGAGCAATACTCAGCATTGAGAAAATCTCGTACTCGCAGTCGTCCTCGTCTCAGCATCTAAAGCTCTCTAATAGCTTGTTTCGGCCGCAACGAGTAAATAACTAAAGAATAACAATGAAAATGATAAAGATTATGATAATATAAATAATGATAATGATAATGATGATGATATTGATAATGATAATAATAAATGTAACAAACGAGATGGAAAAAGGACTGGCAATACTTACCAAGTAACGAAGACAAGAAAAACAGCATAACCAAAAAGATTTACAAGTTCACGAACAGCGAAGTTAGCGTAGAAATTACTTAGCAGCTGAATGAGGCTCGTGTTTAATCCACGAAACAACATTCCTACAGCAAACCTGGAAAGATAAAAAGAATATAAATACTTGAGAAAAGCAACAGTTGACTCCCCAGGGGGGCGGAAATCTCTCCCAAACGAACACCGGTGATAGGCTGGTAACCGTGTTAAATTTCCCAGTGGATAACGAAAGGACAGCTACTACCAGGGTCAAATGGATGAGACAGTCCTGCCAAAAAAGAACACTTTTTCGCTCCATGCCCTCAGAGGAAATACAAGGGATTCTCTACCCCTTCCCCCGTTTTAAGTTATCATTGCATTTCTTGGATCCTTGCAACTTTGATAAAAGGGGAGATGGGCTAGGCTCGATTACCAGCCGATGTTTGGGAAATGAGCCCGCACTCTCCCTCCCCTGTCTATTCTCGGGGAGGACCAACAGGACAGCGGAAATCGAGCCTAGAGATGGGGAGGAAACATGGAACGTCTGATTAACAGCTGATAAACACCTTTTGGGGGCCTAACAAGTTACAGTGCCTCAAGCCATGTTGCAGCTGGTTGTAGCGAACTGAAATACAACTCATTACTATCAGTTACAACACAACCTGTCAGACTTGTTCACATGAACCTGGTCGACATAGTTAGAGCGTGCACCATATACATCCAGCAAACTACAAGCAAAACATCTATGCAACGACGGTTCACCAAGACGTGGTTGATTACATGGAATGTTTATCAGAACATTCCCACCCACCTAGTGAGTGCTTAGTAAAATCTACTGTAAACTGTAAACGTATCTGTACAAAACTGACGCTCCCTAACTCACCAAGCAAACCCCAGAACAATGGTTGTTTTCCGAGGTTCCTTAAGACGAAGAAAAGTGAAACAGCCCGTTCCGCCTGATTTAGGTGGCAAGTAGAACTTTTCCCACAAGGACAAAAAATCTCGGTATTTAGAAGTTTGCCTCTGATCCTCAGTCACAGCTCTCTCTAACAGACCTTGCGCTTCACTCGTACATCTACTTGAGGCTGAGTGAAGAAGGACCCATCGAGGCGACTCGGGAAGAATCCTGGGGAGAATAAAAGTTCCACGTTATTCGAGAACACAATAATAGTTGTATAATAACGTTTAAAAAAATCCGAATCTGAATCTGAATATGAAACTAAAAGAAAAGTGGAGATAGAAGACGTGTGTATGGAGCTGGATTGTAGAATTACTCACTTCAATAGCAAAATACCAAGTAAGATTGGAAGTGTCATGCTCAGCATTAAATTTCGACGATTCGCAACAATGTAGCCAACGCCAGCTAACGACATTATAGCGAGGGTGGTGGCTGCCCACAAAATAGATAAAACAATAGCTCGTGCCTTTGGACTAACGTACTCAGCCGCCAGGATAAACAAGACTGGAAAGGCACCTCCTTTTTCAGAAAAGAAAACACAAAATAATTGAGTTAGTTATTCTAATATACACCTCAATCAATTTTTTCCCTTTTTTGGTAATTTTCGATGATGTTCGTTTTTTCCTTTGTGTGGTAGTACTCTTCTAGCTGCTTTCGCAGGATTTGTTTAGTATACGTAAAGTCAAACAAGTAAAAACAGCAAAACAAACAAAAAAAACCCAGTTGGTTCGACAAGAGTTAGCTTAGTTGGTAAACCTCTGCATAGCGGGAGGCCGCAGTTCGATTCCCTAAAGCCGGCGGACTTACAACGCAGAGAACTTTGAACGAAAGCACTACTTCAGCTACTTTTCATCTGCCAATGGATTGTGGCTCGGATGACCACGCAGAAATGACAGGTGAGGAGGTGACAAGGAAAATAAAGCTATATTCACACTATACCCAGTGGCGGATCCAAGGGAGGGACCCCCGCTTATTTTTAGACCAAACTGAGGCCCGAAGGGTCGAAAAAATTTTTTTTTGAGACCGGGCCACCCCCTTATCTAAGGGTCTGGATAACCGCCCCCGTATGATCCACCACTGTTACTGGATAGCATTTCGTGCCGACACGAAAGAAAACCTCCCAGGGGGATTACTTGGGTTCATTTTTGCTGGGTATGTGCCGCTGGCCTCTCAGAACCCCTACCCCATTATAGTCTATTCTGTGGTCATATTATAGACTCCATCTTAGTCACTTTGGGAAAAAAGTAATTTTCGTAATCCCAACTTAGTCACTTTCTGTTTATGCAACTACCTTATAAAGTCTTTTAACTTGGTCATCCTGAAGTGAAGTGACACATTTGTTAAACTTAATTATGTGTAATTCTTTCTACTTCGAAATCCTTACATACCTGAATTTCTGACCCCAAAAATCCTGAAATGTGCGACCCCATTCTAGGAGGGTCTCAATGGGGTTAACCGATAGGCGTAAAACGGCCAAAAATTTAGTCGATAGCCGTAAAAATTGAAAAATTTTAACCGTTAGCCGTAAATAGGGTAAAAAAGAGTTAACCATAAAGGAAATTGTTACCTAGATTTGCTTCTTTTCAGGAAGGTGCTAAACTCACTTATGGTTGCGTTTTTTATTTCCCGACTACGGTGTGACTCCGTACGCACGTTAGGCGAAGCGCATTTTAGATGTTAACCAAGACTTAGGCTCCTTTTCCGGCGCTCTCTCGGGGAACTAATTTTTTCTATAGCGAAAGTGTGGCTTCTTGCTGGGGATTAAAATTTGAAATTTTCTGGAGGTCGTGCTCTCGAAACACTAGTGAAACAACACGCAGAGATGTCACTGTTTGTAAAACACGTTGCCGATAAACAACATTTCCTTGTTTTTCTCTGACGCTACGGTAGACATTATGCCTAGGCCCTGTACGGCGTCTTCCCACGCAATCTCGGTCAAGGCATTTCGGTGGAGAACTCGCTCGGACCACGTGACCCGAAACGCATTAGCCGCGCGGAATAATGCAGCCTACGGACAAGGCAACGGCAGACAGTCGTTCCGTACAGTCCTTCGCTATCATTAAAAACATCGGACACAGGATTTTGTTATTGGCCATTTTCACACTAGAGCTAGAAATCGATCATCCGTATGAGACTAGCCTGTGTACAATCGCGCCCTCCCCACAGACACCCCTTCTCCGATTTTTCCTGGGGGGAGGGGGCGGCTGTACACAGGCTATCTGTAACGGATAATCCCGTCTTCAAAAGTCAGGCGGATTGTTCATTCAAAATTAAAACTATTCCATTTTCAAATTAAGACGTATTGCCTATCTGACGCGAATCATCAAACGGATAACCCGTCTCACACGAATAATCCTTCTCTAGTGTGAAAACGGCCATTTCTGTTATGATGAATGTCGCGCCCCGCCCTTGAGTTGGGCGTTTGCGTGTCTGCTTTTGCTTTTTCACAAAGATTTTTTTTAAATTGACTATTGACATTTCTATGTGTAAAATAATATTAGAAGTGGAATACTTTATAAAAAGTTTGATCTATCAAATGTTAAAATTTTTCAAAAGAATTTCATTCCGAGATGATCCGAAGACCTTTATTTGGATTTAGATACAAAAAAAGTACGGGTTAATTAATATTTAACTAATTTAAAACAAAAGAAGTTAATTTTTAACTTTCTCGTTAACCGTAACTGGAAAAAATTAACCGATAGCCGTAAAAGAGCCAAAAATTTAGCCGATAACCGTAAAAGCCACCACCCCATTGAGGACCCTCTTCTAGTAACTCTTACAAATATGCAATCCTAATAATAGTCAATTCAGTCGTGAAAATGCGACTCCATCCAACGGCACATACCCATTAGCCTATTACTAGGAAGTACCCCCCCCCCCCGGGGGGGAACCTATCCGGTATAGTGTAAACACCTAAGGCATATAACTGGAACAAGTCGTTCCCACACATCGAACATCCTGCCGGAGCGGTTGGCCAGGAGGGTTTGGTGAACTAAATCCCAATCCTCATTCCAGAATATTTCCGTGTCAGTGGGTTGCATTCCCCTTTCTTATTTATTTACTGCTGCTACGGTCCAAATACCTGTTCGCACTACACCAAAGTGTGGCAGCCTATCCGAGATGTGACGCTCCAACGATAGGCGCGGCGCAGCTTCGCTTCGTTACAGAAATCGCGCCGAAATCACCGCTCTTATGTGTGAACAGAAGCCCTATCCGGTATGATTTTCGCGCCGGCGCAAAAGCTATATGGCATAGTGCAAACATGGCCTAAAACGTCATCTTCGTTATCCGTTTAAATGGTAAGATCATTACAAAACCTTCGATTTCTACAGTGAGCATAAATTACATCCCGGAGCTCACGGTAATGTTTAAAAATGCTAAACAGGTGAGCGACATACCTGCTGCAAATCCAACAACTCCACGTAGGATGGCGAAATTTACCAGGCTATCGAAAGCAAATGCGCTGGACAGACCTCCAATAAAAGCAATGAGAAGACATGCAAACAGAGTCTTCAGTCTACCAATAGCGTCCGCCACTAGACACAATATTATGGAGCCCATCATCATTCCTATGTAATTTGACATTTCTAACACATGCCTCGTATTGAAAAGGGGACTGGTCTGAAAAAGAGATCATCAACATCACCATCATTAGCCTGTGCCAGGGCGAAAATAAGACGCGCGCTGCTTGGGAAAGGGGGTGGTGGCGGCCAGAAAAATAGCTAAAAATGGGAGAGAGCCCGGTCTCTCCCCAGCCCCCGCGCGTTTTTCGCATTTCTTTTTACTGAACGACTTTTCACCACTATCTCGGAGCCTGGAACAGGCTACACCATCATCATCATCGTCTTCATCATCGCCGTCATTGTTATCGTCATCATCATCATCGTCATCATCACTAGGGAGCTTTAGCGACTACGACGGCGACGGCAACGAGAAGGTCGAAAAGACAAATTGGTGTAATAAGCAAAACATGAACAACCAGGAGCACACTTTTAACAGCAGTGATGGAAAATTGTAAATGGTTTGGAGCTTAAGAATACGGACAGCAATGGTGTGATAAGACAAGTTTAAACATTTTTAACATCACTTGTCACGGTAGACATTAGGTTTTGTATTAACCCTTGTGACAGTCACGTGCAGGTGATTAAGATTTCTGTATTATTAACAAATATATTTGTAGGTGCACAAAACACGTTTATTTAAGTTTTATTCGAGCCTGAGATTGCCCACATTTGTTTGCCCTACGGTGTCGAAATCCTGAAGGCGAACTGAAATAGTTTAAGCGACTCTTATTTTAACCATTGACGTCGACCATACAACTTTGACCGTGAGTGAAAGTAGTCGCGTGTTTTTATTTGACAACCGCTGTCACTCGATGTCCAAGGGTATGCAACTATTTTTGTATCAGCTCACGTAATTTTCTAACATAACATTTTCGTTAAAATTTTACAATATCAATTTAAATTGGTTTCTACATTATAATATGCAAATAGTTTTGTAATATTTTTGGGTCACAGACGACAAAGAAATCGCACAAGAGACAATGGAACAAAGGACGGTGAATAAACTGTTTACAAATTACAGAAGAATTGTCCGCCCCGTTTCGACCCAAAAAGTGGTACACGCTTTTATATCTGAGAACAATAACACACAAATGAGCCCTGAAACAAAATAGCCCTCACAACGATCGACTTAACATGAAAAAATAAGAAAGTAAAAATAACAAAATAAAAAATAAAAATCGCCATCTAATATATTATCACATTTAATTATACCTTAGTTCCTCCTCCGATTCCACTACTATTTTTTTTCGGGTCTTTGGTTCCCATCGCCATTAGACAGTTTTCTGTGCAAGAAATATAACATTATATACATTGTAGCCAGCGAATACAATTCTATAAACTCCTTAAGCCCAAGAGCAGGACACCTGCCGACAAGACAAATTCAATGTTTTGAATATTATGACCACACTGTGAATAATAAACGTCATAAGGTTGTAGATCAAATCCTCACCTTGGGAATATAAAGGAAAATCCAAATCGCCCTGCCATTTATCATAAAATTACCTAATTACGGGCTATCAGTGACTTTGGGGTTCTCAACCATAAAAAGGCGATCATGAAGATATAAAAAAGGATGCAAAATTAAATAGACATTTGAAACTGCTTACCTGTATTGTTACAAGCTCCACTCTTGTGTTCTTGGCTAAGAAAATCTACAATGATCATTTGATATGCTAGAGGAAATATTATAACAGTTAACAGAGATATATTTCGATAGAGAATTGTTTTCAGGCCGGTAAACGTCGCGAAAAAACTGTCGACAGGCGAAGGATTGGCCATGTTGGTTTCCTTGTTTAAAATTCTGGTTGTCACGCTAGCTTGTGCGTGACTCCCTTTCGTGATGTACTCGTTCGCCTACGGGAAAGAGAAAGTATAGCCTGTGTACAGACGCCTCCCTCCCCTCGGAATCGTCTATCTCTCCAATTTTTTCTGAGGGGAGGGGGGCGTCTGCACACAGGCTACTGCTCTATAAACGCCGTTCTGGCAAGTTTAAAAAGTTTTAATGTTTTGGTTAGCCGTTTTATCGAGTCTCTTACGATAAATTCCCATACAAATCCTTTTTACCTGGCTTCTAGTAGGCTGTTGTGATTCTGGATGCCCTGTGGTAACGTCTGCGAAGCAGCCCTGATATCCTTGTTCCAGAGTTTAGTTTCGTCTGTGGCGTAGGCTACTGCAATCATTGCAGGTGTTTAAGCAGCGACGTTTTTAGCGCCGAACGTAAACCCGAAGCTAAGTAATTTTTCCTCTTTTGATAAGCCTTGACGCTACCAAATTTGTATTGCTATGTGCAGCCTTTACTTTATAGAGACCATTGGCCCAAAAATGTGTTCCAAATCACCTCTCAAGAG
Organism: Porites lobata; assembly: GCA_942486035.1. NCBI lineage: Eukaryota > Metazoa > Cnidaria > Anthozoa > Scleractinia > Poritidae > Porites > Porites lobata. The sequence continues at coordinate 40,538 of CALNXK010000617.1, read as the reverse complement.
TGCATATATAACGTCCACAAAAAGACTAAAAACTCCCCCGTTATAGCCTCAGTTCCCTGGGATACACAACAAAGTTTTATATGGTAAGGCTCCTCCCCGAGCTCCAACCCCTTGCCTTTCTATATACCATTTTTGACAAAAACGTTACCCCTTTCGTATACCAGTCTTTTATATATAAATAAATCACTGACAAAAGAAGAACTTTTTCTCGACTTTTACACAGCCACAAAATGTATCTGGTAGCCCTTTTGGGGCTTTTTACCGACCGAAAATGACTGCGAAATACTCCACACTTTCATTGCGGGCGACAAGCGGAGCCTGCAATCCTAATGTCCAGGGCCCGGTTTCCTCGAAAGATGGTAAACTTTCACCAAAGATTAAGCCAAATTTTAAGCAAGGTTTTCTTGTCTAAGGATATACAACTCCCAGGAGGTACTCTTTTGAATTCTTGGTGGGGGTGTGCCGCCCGGTCCTCCAAATTCTCACCCCATTTCAGACTAAAAAATGTCATTGAACACCCGTTTTCAGACCTGGCCTCTAAGAAATAATGTCATCTTTACTTAAATTATTAGAACAACAGATTCCAGATTCCAGACCAAACTAGGTAAAGGCTATACCCGTTTTCAGACCTAAAAGCCGGAAAAGCCCTACCCTTTGGGGAAACACAGTTCTATATGGCTTATGTAAGGGAGTACCCCCCACCTCGTGATGTAACTGGAGCTTATAAAGACTGTATTGTTGAGCCTTTACTTCAAAATACAGTTCTGTAATGGTAACACAAAATGTTGCTCTAAGCAATACGTAGGAAGGTAAAATACAAAATCGAAACAAACTTTTTAATCCTGGATTAGAGCTAATCAGCCAACCCAGAATCGGGTCCAGTTATTATCACGCAGCCAGCATTCCTTTGGACTTCCACTGAATGGAATGCGCATAACACAATTTCATCACGCGCGTTTTGACCACCTGTCACGTGAAACTTACGCAAAGCATGCACAGTGTTAGAGCAAAAGCGTTTTAACCTTTGATCGTTGTCGCCCGCGCTCCGTAACCTTAAGTTAGCCATGTCGGGCGGAGGTTCACCGTGAAGGTCATTATATAGAGGGAGTATCCCATCGAGGATCAGCCCAAGCTTATGCTAAAACTATAGAGACGAAAAGAGAGTATGTGAAAAGCGGAGGTACGAGAGACGAACCCCTAAAAACGTCTGCGTGAGAGGCTACCGGTTGTCTATAATTAGATTTATCATACTTAAGTTCGCCTGGGATACCTTGGGCTCATTGTTGAGCATTCATTTAAGGCATATGCATGATGTTAAACGACTAATATCGACAGGTGTACAACATTTTTGAATGGTGTTAAATATTGTAACCGTTTATTCCACATTTACTTGGCTTTTCTTCGACCTTATTTAAGGTCAGTTCATCTTTACCTAACCGAAATATTAGCAGATAAATGATCCATCCATAGCCGTCCAATCATCCTTGCCGAGAACTGCTTGCGGTTCCCAGCCAACAGTAGTCTGCTACACAGCCGTTTTTAGGTCTTTTTAGTGTTGTTTGTGGGGAGGAACATTGCGTGACGACACTAAAAACGAGTTTGTAGCAGTCTGAGCCAACAACTACCACATGTGTACGGTGGAGCTGCCGATTAAACATATGGCGCGCCGCCCAAAACTAGATCCGAGTTTACCGCGAACCTCTAACCGCGGTTTGCGGTTACCCGTTGGCGGTTCGACGTTCAAACATAATTCGATTTAGATTGGCGGTGGATTAAAGAAGTGGATTCTGGTTTATTTTTCCATTTATCAGTAAAAATAAAAGAAATCTACGGTAACACTGGGTTATCTAGCAGCAAAGAGCTGTAAATTCTTACATTAGTTCTTCTGGCAAATTTACGGCCGCCATTTTGAATCGGCAGCCATGAATGACACTTGTTTTCAAGATCCAATAGGATTTATTAAATTTAGCATTTCGCCTGAATTTGCGCCTCTGTTAATGGATAAAGACTTGCTCCACAAGATTTTTGTATCATTGCGTGGGATAAAACAAGAATTATACGCTAAAAGCTTTCAGGTAAATGACATACGTGAAAACCTATCTCCCCACGTTGAAAACGCACGTCGTAAACCTCAAACGTGACGCGAAAGACTTGTCACGTGACCTCCAGCGGTTAGAGGTTCGCGGTAAACTCGAATCTAAAACTCTCTATTATTTGATGACGTGATGTTTAAAGCGGCGTCCAACATGTCCTGTGAAATGAGCTGTGATAGAGTCTACTTATCATTGTTATTTTTCACCTTGATATCATTTTGCTACCGTGATGCAACATTTTCTACCTTGATATCATTTTAATACCGTGCTGTGACATTTTCTCAAATGATGTCAAGGTAAAAAGTATTTCATCACGGTGGTAAAATGATATCAAGGTAGAAAATGTCACATCACGGTAGTAAAATGATATCAAGGTACAAAAAATCACATCACGGTTGTAAAATGATATCAAGGTAGAAAATTTTCGATCACGGCAGTAAAATGATATCAAGGAATAACAAGTCACATAACGGTACGTTATAAAATGATATCAAGGTAAAAAATGTTCCATTACGGTAGTAAAATGCAATCAAGGCGGAAAACTGACATTACGGTAGTAAAATGATATTATGGTAGAAAATGTTATATCACCGTAAGAAAATGATATCAAGGAAGAAAATGCTCCATCACGGTTGTAAAATGATATCAAGTTATAAAAAGTCACATTACGGTATTAATGAAGTAAAATGATATTAAGGTAGAAAAGGTCACATCACGGCAATAAAGGTAAAAAATAACAATGGTTGGTGGATTCTGTCACAGGAACATTTCATGGGACATGTTGCCCCACATTAAACATCGCGTTAACAAATAATTTTGAAACAAACGGGCGCCATATAATTAAAGGAGTGCTTTCGCACTCGCCTCGGCAGGAGGCAGGGTCTGTGATCGTAAATGAGACCGTGCTGGTTATGTCATGCTGATGAGCCCTAACAAGGACGTGCTGTCTAAAGTATTATTTTAGATTAATTGTCATGTCCACAAATTTGGGATATAGAGAAAGAGAAAGACAGAGAAAAAGAGAAAGTAGGCGACAGGCTAACTGGAAAAAGAGCGACTGAGAGCTAGAGCGAGAGTAAAAAAACAAAGGAGATTTTTTTGTTAGGAGAACAACATTGAGAATTTTGTAGCGGCGGTGAGAAAATGAGAAATGCTAGCGGCCACCAATGTGAAAATGAGCGGCAGTGAAAAGAACACGTACGACATTTCCTTCATAAAACGTGTAACTAGGAAGTTTCTGGAGTTTCACGTTGTAGTCGTGCAAAACAAGGGCAAAGAAATGTACAAAAAAAGTGTGCCGCACGTGCAAAGTTGCTTTTTTGCAATTTAGACCTAATGTTGTTTTAATATTCACCATTCTCGTTGCCTTCGCCGCTTAGCATTACACAATTTTATATTTTGTTTAAGCAAACTATAAAAATTATCGAGAGCTTTGCTCCGTTTAGCCCTTACTAAATCTATATATTAACCTTTACCAACAGGAGAGATATGATGACGTCATTTATTATCAAAATAGGATCTGGAACGGCCGCCTTCTTGGATCCGCCATTTTGAGTTTATATAAAAGTATTCGATTTTGCCGACATAAATTGATGTAATCGTGATAGTCAGAAAGATTAAGGCCCCCAAATTAAGAACAGATTTGTCGTTTCCTGGCATATGCAAAACAGGAAAGACAACAATATTCTTTGAAAGTTTCCTTCTAAAGTGGATGTCTTCAAGGTATGATATCTTCAAATCGAGGTACTCTTGCAGTTAGTCTAAGTCGCTTCCTTTCATGTAATTGGCTTTTTGTTTGCAGTCACCGTTTAGTTTAGTCAGGAAGTTATCTTTACTCTGGATAGATGAGATAGATAGATAGTTTATCCACCTTAAAAACCTTCAGTTAAAGGACTAAACTGCAAAAAAGTTTACAATAAATACGATTTCTTACTATTTATAATTTTAAAATTAATATAAAATTATTTGAGAATAAAGATTAGCGATAAGGCAACGAATGACGTTTCGATGACTCCATGTCATAATTTTCAAATTCGTGTAGTGATGATTAAATAGGGAGTTGCGTGCGAAAGATAAGTTGCATTGCATGCAAAGATCCAGCCCAGCCAATATAATGAAGTGCCAAAGTTGACCATACATTTGGGTTTCTGGCTTTTTCTTACTCTCCGAAAGGCTTTTTGCGAGTACTCAGGGGAGATCTCTTCTCCACTAATTATGTACAAATGCTTTCGAATGAGTTCTCCTAAGTGCTGTGTACTTTGTTCTTTTGTTCCTTTGTTTCCTTTCTCCTTTGTTCTGTTGTTCCTTGTTCCTTTGTCTCCCTGTTCCCTCTTCCATTGTTCTGTTCTTCCCTTGTTCCCTTCTTCATTTCTCCCTTGTTACCTTGTTTTAAAACATGGTATACTACAGATACTCTTCCCATGTTCCCTTATTCCCCCTGTTCCCTCTTCCGTTGTTCTCTTCTGCCCTTTTTCCTTTGTCCCCTTGTTCTTTTTTTCCCTTGTTAACTTGTTAACATGGCATACTGCAGATACTATTCCCATGTTCCCTTATTCCCCTTGCTCCCTGTTCCGTTGTTCTCCTCTTCCCTTGTTCCCTTGTTTCCCTGTTCTCTTGTTCCCCTATTCCCCTGTTCCCTTCTCCCCCCTGTTCCCTGTTTTGTTGTTCCCTTCTTGCCCCAGTTCCCCGGTTTCCTAGTTCCCCTGTTCCTCTGTTCATTTGTTTCTCTGTTCCCTTGTTCCCTAGCTCCCCTGTTCCACCGTTCAGTTTTTTCCCTGTTTTGTTGTTACCCTGTTTGTCTGTTCAGTTCATCCCCTGTTCCCTGTTCTCTTCTTCTCTTCTTCCCCTGTTCTTTTATTTTAATTTCCCCTGTTCCCTTCATTCCCTGTTCCCCTGGTCTTTTGTTCCTCGTTGCATCTGTTCCCTTGTTCCGTTGTTCCCTTGTTCCCCTGTTCCATTGTTCCGCAAAATCTCTTGTTTTTTTGTTCCCTTGTTCCCCTATTCCCCTGCTCCCTGTTCCCTTGGTCCACCAGTGCTTTTGTTCCCTTGCTCACTCGTTCCTCTGATCCCCTGTTCCCTTGTTACCCTTTTTCCCTGTTATCCTTTTCTCCTGTTCCCGTCTTCCTGTTGTCCCAGTTGTCACTGTTGTCATCGCTCTCACTATTGTTACTGTTGTCAAGGTTGTCCCTGTTGTCACTGTTGTTGCTGTTGTCACCGTTGTCACTGTTGTTGCTGATATCACTTTTGTCACTATTGTCACTGTTGCCAAAGTTGTTGTCATTGTAGTCACTGTTCTTGCTGTTGACACTGTTGTCACTGTTCTCGATGTTCTCAGTGCTGTCACCTTTGTTGCTGTTGTCACTGTTGTTGCTGTTGCCGCTATTATCACTTTTCTTGCTCCTGTCACGGTTGTTGCTGTTCTTTTTGTTGTCGCTGTTGTCGCCGTTGTCCTTGTGGTCGCTGTTGTCGTTGTTGTCACTGTTGTCGCTGTTGTCACTGTTGTCGTTGTTAATGTTTTTGTTGTCGCTGTTGTTAATGTTGTCACCGTTGTCCCTATTGTCGCTGTTGTCACTGTTGTCGCTGTCGTCCCTGTTGTCGCTGTTGTCAGTGTTGTCACTGCTCACACTGTTGTCGCTTTTGTCACTGTTATTGCTGTTGTCCCCGTTGTCGCTGTTGTTATTGTTGTCACTGTTGTCACTGTCGTCGCCTTTGTCACTATTGTCTCTGTTGACGCTGCTGTCACTGTCGTTGCTGTCATCACTGTCGTCCCTCTTGTCCCTGTTGACACTCTTTTCACTGTTGTCTCTGCTGTCACTGTCGTTGCTATTATCACTGTCGTCCCTGTTGTCGCTGTTGTCACTGTTTTTGCTGTTCAGTCGCTGTTGTCACTGTTGTCGCTGTCTTCCCTTTTGTTGCTGTTGTCGCTATTGTGTTTGTTGTCTCCATTGTCCCTGTTTTCGCTGTTGCCCCTGTTGTCAGTGTTGTCGCTGTTGTCAGTGTTGTCACTTTTCACACTGTTGTCGCTGTTTTCACTGTTGTCGCTATTGTCACTGTTGTCGAGTGTATGAACGTATTCACCGTTTCAGTTATAAATGAGGAAGAAAACGGGAATGGAATTTTACAGGCCAGGTCTGAAAACGAATGTTAAAAGTGACATTTATTGATCTGAAATAGGGTCAGGATGGATTTGGAGAACTGGGTGGCACACCCCCACCGTTTGGGATTTAATTCTTATTTTAATTTTTCTGTGCTCCCCAACCCCGTAAGTGAAGACCTTTGACAGCAATATGACTAGGCTAACAGCAACCTCTTCGATTAAGAATCGAGAATGCAAAACGCACCTTAAGTCATTGTGGATTGCTTTCAAAATGAAAAAATTCTAGTTTTCAAAGTAGAAGTTATCCGATTGAAGGTTTTGGGGAGCAGTGCGCGTCAAGGCGGCGAGGGGGGAGAGAGGGTACTGGATCCAACTTTGCTAAAGGGGTTGGTCGCCTTCGCCCTGTCGGAAACGTAAATACAACCTCTCTGCGAGAACACTGGTTAAAACAGAGAACAAGATGCACAGTCGCTACTGTTTCTTTAGTAAACGTTGGACCCCGTTAATTGAACGGGACAAGCTGGTATACAACTGTAACCCTTTTTAAGGTAAGCGCAGTGAAAGTCAAACAAGGGTGATAAAAACTGCAACCATTTATTACATCAGTGTAAAAACTTAACAGGAATCAAGTTATTGAAAAAAAAGTGGCAACCTGTCTTTCTGAAAATCAGAGTCTCGCAGAAATTTAGTCTAATTTTGTACGGCCCAGGTTAAGGCCCAGACGTCATCGCTTCCGCCGTTTACGAGTTGTTGTGCGTCCTAAAGATCTTCTCCTTCCAAGAGAACCGGAGAGTGATCCAGCGCTCAAATGATGTCCAAAGGCACCATGTGGAGTAGGTGCTACCCCAGTGAGGTCATCAGGGTCCATCCAAATAAGGTTACATTTGTTTTGCTCCACAAAGAGGTCCAGGAGGCTCCCTATCCACGTGTCTGCTTGGTGGCGAGCGTTCACTACAATACATTCGACATTTTCTGATAGGCTCACGGGTCCATGGATCTGAACCTGAGGTCAAGTTACATAATTTTTAATGTTACTATATATATATCCAAACGCATTTGGTACTTGGCCCGGCCTGTCCGTTGTCGAGAACGAAAATTGAATGCGGGAATAGAGTATTTCGGGAGACTGTGGAGAACCAAATAAGGGCGATTTTGTTGATAAGCTCGTCACTGTTTATCATCTCGCTTCCTGATGCCATTGCCTTTTAGAAAACTATATAGATCTCAGTACTACGAATCTGGGATGCGTCTCTGATTAGCAATAACCCAAAGAATCTGGTCGGGGGAGCGGGGTGGGGTGGAGTTCGACGCAAGTTTACTTCCTTAATGTATTACCTCTTTGTAATGCGAGATGCAATCTGATCGATGAAAAGGAACCTTTCCCGTGGCAACATCAATGATCTAAAAAAGTAGAAAGAGAGAGGCTTGATTTAGAAATAAAGAATGACACTCAAAACGGATGAAAACAAACACTGGTCAAGAGCCTCTATAAGGAATACTTTTGCATCGTGAGGTTAATGGGATAAACAACACAGGACCCATGTAGTCAGAAAGACCACACTGAAATTAGCAACATTCTCAAGTTTGGTGTTTATCGGGCCAATATTGAACGAGATACAGCCATTCAAAACCTCCAAAATTTACTACATGTAACAAATGTGTAGACGTCCGGAAGGTGCATGTGTCCGGCAATCCATGGCCTACGTATAGCCGCAACCTGCTCTCGAACCCTCGACAAACGAAAACCTGGGAAAAGCAGCTCCGTTTTTTTGGTCGGCGGGCAGGGGGGAGGGTGCGTGTACACATAGTCTAGCAATCCATACATTTCTCATAAATTTTCAAGTTTTTAAATACTTGTATCTTGTTCAATATTGGCCCGATCGACACCAAACTTGAGATTTTTCCTAACCTCCATGCACTCTTTCTGCATATGTGACTCTCGTGTTGTTTATCCCATAATAAACTGACTCTTCAATCCCATTATCACCATCGTCACACCTCCAAAATTGTGCCATTGTTATTATAAATGTTATTATTTTTTGTACCGCGGTAATCTCGGGGTCGCTGTACGCGTACATGATATTTTCATAATGTTCACAGCACGATAACTTTACTCCACTTCCTGAAGTATCCATTGAGGCGAACGTTGTACGAAGACGAACTTTCTTTAGCTGAAAATAAGGGAAAAAGTAGTAGCTAAGAAAGATTGACAGTTCGATTTGACTCACGATCAGTCAAACTTGGTAGAATAAAACATATCCGCGGCGTAAATTAAACTATGAAAGGTGAAATTGAAAATTCGACTTACCTGAAGAAAGGAATCGCCGTAATTGATACAGCTTCGTACACCAAGGGGATCACCAACTAGAAAAAAAAAACAAGATAGTAAAGACGCAAGTTCAGTAAAAATATAGCAGTATGTAAACTGTGAGGAATGATCATGACGGCTCAGTCTATTCAACGTCTAATTACCTCCCTCGGGTGCTGTACGTGTTACAGTAAAGTCAAAGCTACATCGATGCGACTAGACAGTTAAACTTTCATGAGTAACAAAGAAGAGTTTTAACAGAACAATTTTTGAAAATAAGGCTATTCCTTTCCTTTAGGCCTGGAACGACAAGGCGAGTAAACCAGTTGCAAACTGAACATAAACAACGAAAAACTGAAAGTCAATGAAAAAAAAGCAAGACGGCGCAAAATAAGAGGTATCCTCCTTGGAAATTTATTGCTGCTGTCAATCGTTTTAACGTGTGTGATAGAAGGGGAAAAGAAAAGGGTGTAAGAAGAAAAATGAGAACTGACATATTAAAATAACACTAGCATGGATTTCCGTCAGTGAGTTAAAAGGAGCACGCACGTTGGTACCTATGTTTAGCACGCCATATTTGACACGTTCCAAGGGGCTGCTACGCTTGTAATGATTGTTAAATATTCGATCCTAAGGAGAAATGGAGAGGTTAAGATAATCAGTGAAAAATAATAAGATATAATAAATAAAAAAAATACTTTTATGACCATAATCATACAATAGTAACAGGGCAGGGTAACCGCAACCGTGTGACGCCAATTACTGCGGGCGCGTTACCGCCCCTCCCCTTCCCCCTACAAGAGAAAACCCTCGGGGTTTGCGTCCCCTACTCTTTTCGTACAGCAGTACGAGACTTTTTGTGTCCCCTTCTAATTGATTTGGAAGGATCACAGCCTCATGACCCGATCATCAGAACTTGGAAACAAAAATCTTAGATTATAACCAGCATGATCTTGCTAACTTTTTTCAACCCGCAACCTCCCTCTTGACAGACCGACGCTCACAAAATGGGCTAAAACCGGGCCGCGTTTATGACCCGGTTATTCACGTTGCTTACTTATGTTTTGTCCTTTTCTTCGTTGCATGTTTATCAAAAAGCTCCGCGCACGTCACGTGCTGCAGCGATTGCCATTAGGATAAAGGACAGCAAAAGTTTCGTTCGCGTTACGTTCCCAAAAAGCTGTTGCGAGGACGGAATATGGTTGCAGCCACGAATCACAAACTTATGGTCTGATTTTGTATGATCGGTCGAGGAAAAGAGATGGTCGATATTTCAGCTGTAACAGCACCGAGTTTTTCCCAATTCTAAGTAGCGCGCGCGCAAACCAACGTCACTTTGGCGGGAAAATTTGGTAGCGGTCGTCAGTCTACTACGAGTTTTAGCGAGAAAGTCGTAGTGGCAAAAACAAGTTATCAAATGTTAGAAATATTATCATTTAGCTGTCGGGAGAGGGTTTTGCCTCTTTCAATGGAAATAAGCGTGCCAACTTTTATGGTGAAAAAAAGTACAATGAAGCTTTGCGGGCTGTCTATTTTTAGAAAAAATAGGCAAGAAAACTTAGCATTAAATGTCGTCCTCGCCCTCGAATCTAAAGCTCTCTAATGTATGACCTAACGACTTTTTCAGCAACAGGCCGCCTATTGTATGCATAGTTTTACGTTTTTCATGGTTTCAGTTCTCACCTCCCAAGATTTTCTAGCTTTAAGATCAGTGGAACCACCGCTTGTTCCAGTCTCAAACTGGTTGCGATAATGCGTGTCTTTAACTAGAAAATGCAAAACTTTGTCAAGGTTGATGTGGATGATGATAGGAGCGGCACTGCGCACCCATTGTAAGGTCCTGAGTAAAAGACAATAAACAATAAACAAAAATTTAGTGCAAGAGCCCATGTCCGTTGTTAACGTTCTTCGGCAACCATGTCCAGATTCTCCTTAATCTCGTACCCAGATCTCACTCCGCGGGAGATCTGGGTACGAGATTACATTCTCCCACTTAACATGAATAAAGAAAAATTATCATGAAATAAGACTCCAGCCTTTCTAAGCCCCAAATCCAAAAGGGATGAAAAGACTTTCTCCAAGCGTGTTAATTAGGAGGAAAACGGTAATAAAGGCAAACAAAGGGACAATCGAGACGATTTACGTCTCACGAACAACATCTCAGTAAAAGCATCAGTTAATCAAGGGCAACGTTATCACTATTTGCTTTCCTTGATGAGAGAACCTGGCTGGTCTACCTCCTGATAAACTGAGATAAACTGGCTGTCCTAGCCTAAACATAACATTATCAAGTACAGAGATATTGGACTTGATCCACTGGAGAATATTACTTCCAATTCCACAACTTCTATTGGCTATCCTGATTTATTGGAGAAAACCGGAATAACCTCGAGGCAAACCAAACTTTTAAAAACTTTCTTTCCACAACTGTCCGTACGATTGAATGGTTTGGTTGTTTAGAATTGAAGGGTGTTCAGGTATTTTAAAACTTTTCCCAGAGTATTTCATTACCATTTGCTCTTTTTTCGAAATTCTTACTGAGACATTTCATTTGGTCCCTAATGGACAACGACCTTCTTTAATTTTTAATTTCAGACTTGGAAAACACTTATACATTTAGCTGTACACAAACCTTTTTAAGTCGTTCTCACTGTAACCCAGGCGTTGAACACGTGCAAGTAAACCAGAGGAAACTTTCTTGGATTCTTTAGCTGAGCGGGTGATGACGTACTGTAAAGCGGCTCTTTGAGTGTCATTTAATATGGCGACTGATGAAATAGCACTCAACTGAAAACAATATCAATGGTCATTTATAAACCCCATAAAGAACAAAACTAAACAAGAAAAACTAGGTAAAGACTGCTTAGATTAAGATAGGAAAGAAAAGAATTTACTTTATTTCAATTCTCCAATGCGGGAACCGGGTTAAGCAAAAATTTAGATGAATTGACTGGATATCACTACTTTTCCCTTATAAGGGATTAGAGTCCACCCCGAGGAGAGTTTGTTTTTACTCAGTGAAGTGAATGAATAGAGGCAAAACAATACGTGATTAAAGATCTTTGGTATTTTCCAAATAATAACATGACCAGTCTACCTATTCGTAAACTCGACCCCAGGTCTCAACGTTTTCCAATATGGCGTTTCTCCTCTTCAGCCGCCATATTGTAAAGGGAGAAGACTCTATAGTTCACACAAACAATAAGTTTAAGAAAGGCCAGGTCAATCAGTGTTATGGGATTTGCATTGATACCGATTGGATTTCCAAGAAGCAATGAATCTCGCCAACACCTCCCCTTAATGTACAGTGACAAAAATTGATATCACTCCATGTAAGGAAAACTGAGACAGTCTTGGATTCTGGATTCCACTCTTTGGATTCAGGATTCTTTGCCAGTGGAACCTGGATTCCGGATTGCAATCGTTTGTGGGATTCTGGATTCCTTTAGCTGAATTCCGCATTCCAAAGCGAAGAATTCCGGATTACTTTACAAAGCGATTGATACCTTGCGCAAATTATAAACACATCTATTTTATTGACTCTTCACTTACATCATGGATAGAGGGCAAGAAACCATGAAACCTCTCTCTAGGTCCTGACATGTCACCATCGCATTTCTGTGCGTGGCGGATCAGCTTGCTGACTGGAAAGTCTTTGAAACAATACATACATCTCTCAAGTAATTCTGTGCTTGATGACTGGCTGCCAGATGAGACTCCATCTCGTGAATCCTCCTGTAAGAGACAGTATGGCATTGAAATTCAATGGGAGCCCATAACTCGGGGTGAGTAGCTTCCATACTGTACCCGTGTCACAGCGTCTTCACTGACCAGTTTATTTTTAGAACTATTTTGGCGCGAATTTACAATATCTGTTAAGCCCAACAAATCAGTCACCAAAAACTACAGTCCTCGAAATGGTATTTATGACTTTTGAATGACGTTTAGTTTTCTTTTTTGATATCTCATACTTTGAATGCGCTCATGGACTCAGGAAAAAGCGCTCTAAAATGTATCTAAAAATAGACCAGTCCGTGAAAACGTCGTGACATAGGCCTAGTTGGGAGGTGCTTGCTCTGGGTAAATGCTCTTTACTAACTACTGAGTATCACTTTATATTAAGTATATCTGATATTTCTGCTGCACATTTGTGCATTCTTTTTTGATAAACGAAAGTTAAAAATCAAAACAAATCACTTTCAAATAATAAAATCTAACAATAAAACACTGCATCAAACCTGGCTGCCAGTGATTGCTTTTTGATCACAGTTCTGTGCATGGTTGATAAGCTCGCTTAACGGAAATGTCTGTAGACAATAACAACACTGCTCCAGTTCCTCTGCGGATGAATCCTGCGAAATTGTATTAAAGAAAAAGCTGATTCGTATAAACCCAATTTTTTTCTCACCATGTATGTTCTTTAATTTATTCGGAATATAGTATATAGAAAAGAAAATATGATAATGGTATTTTTTTCGCGACTCGGTCCGTTCATTTGGCGGAGAATCACGGCGTTTTAACCTTTTGCTGATGGAAGTAAGCCAATAGCCAACTTCGGTATGCCTATTTTTAACATAAGGTACAAAGGTAAAGATTTATTTATAGCGAAAGCGCACTTAGCATCAAAGGTAACTTAAAGACACCCTTCTCAAATAATTATAAACAAATAATCCAAATCGAACATAAACGGATGAAAATTCCCAACTGGCAGGAGGCAAAAAGTTGGCTATTTACAAGCGTGGTCGAATATTTGAATTCGGGGGACAGAACTCGAACACGATACAGACGGATTGGGAGTCCGATGCGCCGACTACTAGGCCACGCTGTCTCTCAAAACATGTCGGTAAAAATTATGCTGCTAAATCCAGGGCAACGCCTGAAGGTTAACAGCTACACCTACAAGAGGAGGCACACCGATAGGCTATTTACACAAATGGCGAAGACGCTGAACTTGCAATAACAACTGCCAAGAAAGACCTCCACCCAGAGATCTCGCGGTCAGCGATACGTACTACTTGGACCTCCGAATTACAAGTCTGATACTCTAATGGCCACAACAAGCACTATCCACTGGCATGTTTTAAATATTAACTAAAAGTTATTTCAGGAAAATAAAAACATCTTACCTTATTGAGCGTTGCACAGGCTTCGACATGTTCTACAAGAACGTTCACAGCAAACATTTTAAAGCAGTAGATGCACTGTTCTTCGCAGTTGTGATATGAATCCAGCGAGGAAAATGTTCTTTTTAAGCTAATTCCTTCTAATTTACCTGCCTCTCTCTCGCTACTACCAGTAGAGCTAATCACTTTAGTCACAAATGATGATGGCCACTCTCCGGATTTACATCCTGGGTGTGCCTCATCCTTTTCATCCTCGACCGTTACTCTGCTGCTTAGATTGTCTATGCGGACACCAGTCTGCCCCGTAAAATCTGCAGGGTCACTTTCAGAAGACTGGCTGGAGCATTCACTTCCCTTATTTGAAGCACGCCGCTTCTTACACCTGGGATAATGAATACCCATCATGTGTACGGGCAACCGTACTCCACAGACGCTGCAGTCACTGAAAACAATGGGAGCTGCTGTAGAGGACTCAGATGGGGTGGTTGAGTTAGAAAATTCTGTCTTTGTTTCCCCGGTTGTTTGCACGTCTAGTGAAACTACGCTACATTTAGCTGCATGTTCGACCAACAAAGACAGATGAAATAGCTTACGACACTTCGGGCAGATTTCAAATTGATCAAGATCAGCGTCATCTTCGCTGGTTTCCATTGCAAGGAGATGTTCACCATCACCCGAAGGATCCTCAGAGGAAACAAATTCGTCGTCTATGTAGGCACTGCTTTCGTCGTCACCGAGACGGACGTCATGGTGACCGCGAGCGAAGTCATCAGTATCATCTCCATCTCCAGTATTATCCTTACCATCTCTGCCGGTGTTGTTTTCGTCATCGATATGAACACCGACATCATCACCATGTGTGATGTCATCATCCTCTTTTACGAGTCTAACTTCATAACTATAAGCTCTATCTTCATCATCTCCCCCTCTACTAACCTTGGAACCGTCTTCATCGATATATTCATTATCTGGTCTGGTGATTACAAACCTTTCGCTGTTTTTCTTATCACATTCTTCTTCAATCGACCTATGGTTTTCAAGACTTTTGCCCTCACGATACGGACAATCTTTCTCGACACCTTTCTCACTTTCTCTTTTACGATCAAGAACATCGTCACTATTAATATGTTCCCGAATATCTGTTCGCAGAGATTCTGAGCCAGAACCAGATTTGCGCACTTCCCCTAGACATTTATCAGCATGGCTTAATAGTTCTAACAAGCAAAACTCTCCCTGGCATTTTGGACAGAGCTCTTTATCTTCCATCGGAGAATCGTCCTCGCTTCTGGACGAACAATCAGAGCCCGGGTCAGAGAGAGAAGATTGGGAGCAATCTTCCCGCGATATTTCAACAGCCTTTATCATTGACAGGTTCTTACATTGGTCAACATGTTCTACAAGAGCTAAAACATCAAGGTAATTTGCACAATAAGGACAGGCTTCTTTCACACTGTCTGGGTCCTCTGAATCGGTACTTGCCATGCCGCTAGTCTTAGAGCAAGTTGAAACGTGGATAACGAGTTCCGGTACAGGAAATAAACCTGAGCAGAACGTGCATCTTTCTTTGGATTCTTCTTTCTCAAGTGTGGGTTGACTTCGATCAAGTGAAACTAATACAGGGCTGCTTTCAAGGGACCTGTTTTGCTCATTCTGCTCTGTTGAGCCTGAAAATGTTTCTTCGATATTTCCTTCGATGTTTCCGGATGTGCAGCTTGTATCAGCGCGTTTGTCGTTGATCTTAGACCAAACACAATTACCTAAATCCTCTTTAGACTCACATGTACGTGGGAAAGATCTATAAGTTTCACTACCGCTCTTCTCGCTTACTTCACTCACTTTTTCGTCAGGATTATCACTTTTGTTATCTGTTTGCCCATTTGTCTCATTCAGCTGCTCGTTTTCCTCAATGCATTCAATGTCGTCTTGAACACCACTGTCTTCCTTTCTCTCAGCGTTTCCAGCATCGCAAATCCTCACATGATCTCCAGGCAAACAACTTTCAAGTTGAAGCGATGATAATGACACATGATCTTGACTTTTAGCCTCCTGACTGAGGCCTTCACAAACTGTTTCATGCAAGGAAATGGTAACTTGTGGTATCCGCTTACCACACTGAACGCAATTACCATATAGAATGTCATCAACCTCGTTCCCAGGGGGCTGAGTGGGAGAGGACGCTGGCAACAAGATGGAAATGCCATCTGCAAACGGAGACTGGTGTTTCTCTTTTCCTGACTCTGATGGGCTTTCAGAAGGTAACTGGTCACACTGGCTTGTCGCTTTCATTGCCAATGAAGTGGTGGCACAGGGTTTGACTTCATCTTTAGCACATATTTTCTGTATTCCGTTATCACTGGTATAAGAGTTTTGTTGAGAGGATGTCAGCGGAGTGGTACTCCCTTTGCCAATAATATCGAAGCCAATATAACTATCTCTATGGCCAGTAATTATGTCTTCCACATGGTTTTCAAGGTTTTCCATGCAATTGTCTCCACTTTTAATGTCATCTGCTAATCCTTCGG
The DNA here is from genome assembly GCA_942486035.1 of Porites lobata. NCBI lineage: Eukaryota > Metazoa > Cnidaria > Anthozoa > Scleractinia > Poritidae > Porites > Porites lobata. The sequence goes on along the minus strand of CALNXK010000617.1, from coordinate 24,396 downwards.
AACCACTTGCACTGCTACGATGTTCAACATTCATACACGAAGAATCATGTTTCTCTGTAACTTCCATAAATTTTGACAACTCTGACGGGCTCTCGTAAGACGACGGATTACAGGGGCTTAATGGTTTCTTTGCCACTGAATAGTTAGTACAGGGTTTGACTTCACCTTTACCACGATTTTTTTGTATTATATTATCATGGGTAGAAGTACATGTAGTGTTCGTAAATGGAGAAGAACTCCTTTTGCCAATTCCATCGGAGCAAGTATAATATTTACTAGATTTGAACTCTGCTTGGATATTAAAGTTTTCAATGCACTTTTCTCCATTTTTAAAAGGGCTACCAATGTAAGATTCTGGTTGCTCAAAATGCTCTTCCATTTGCTCCTTAAACCTCACCTTCCTCGTCAAAACAAAGTCATCACCAGATTCGCTTTTCCTTTTTAAATTGGGAGACTTTTTGTCGTCTTGTTTTAGACTTGAAACATTTTGATCTAAATGGGCTGGTTTATAAGTAGTAGTTGTGTTGCCTACATTTCCATTATTGTTTAAACCTCCAAAGTTCTGTGTATGAATCTCGATGCCTTTGCCTGTATCTGTGAGATCGACAGATTCAATACACTTATTGGTCAAGGGTTTATCGTTATGAAAACACGCTACAGTCTTGTTTAAAACCACAGCTTCTGACTCACTATCCTTTACACTTGGAATAGGTTTTTCTGTTTCCTCACAGATTACAACGTCTATTTTCTTACTTTGGTGCAAATCCTCAGTTCCTTGAATTAAGTATTCTGCTGGTCTGTAAATGCTTTTCATAACTCGCGGGAATGGAGACTGAAGATACTTATAGGCAATGACATCATGGTTTGTATCAGTGGAACGAGTCAGCAAAATAAGGTCTCCTTCGTTCAGTTGAGTGGGCATTTCCTTCTGTAGTCTTGTTTTTTCATTGCTAGCTTCAGAGACAATCCACGTCCCATTTGAGCTGTGGTCTGTAATAAGGACTTTCACTTTTGGACAAACACTGCCAAAAAAATAAAACTATTCACATATTAATAAAAATTAGAAAGAGCATGAGGTTTGAAGTGGAACTGGAACCTTCCTAAAGTCTCAAGTAAATTATACTGACAGTCAGCTTTATTTAATGACTTTGTCAATAATCTTCCCAGAAAACCACATGTTCTTCCCACCAACTTAGTCTGACAACCAGCCAGTGTCATTTCATCAAAGGGTAATTAGTTTAAACTGGCTATGATTAAGGCCTAGCCTCAGTTCAGATGATTATTGGGCAATAAGATGACACTACAGAGATCTGATAGCACCACCTGAGGTACCCTCTTTGTTGAAAAGTAAAGTAGGCTTCACCTATTCATCACTAGGAGTAATATTGCAACACAAAAATGTGATAGGTTGCAGCAGCAGAATGATTACAATATATTCTTCCATTATTTTTTAACTCTTCTCAGGGACCAGTTAGCTAATATTAGAAAGATTAAGATGCACATTTACGGCAAACGGCAAACATGAATTTCTACTACATGACCAAGTTTTTCCCTTATTTTAGTTCACTGTTTATTGCGTCTACACAAAAATAAGTAGTTTTATGCCAGTTTTATCGATAAGAATCATTCTGGACTGTTGTTATCTGCTTAATTTCTGTTCTGAAAAATTCTCAACTTGAATCTAACGTTTGCTGTTTGCCGTAAACACAAATCTTAATCTCTCTAAATATACATAGATCAACACTGTGAAATAAGCACCTTGAAAAACTAATGACCCTCAAAATTTGAAAGTGTTTCAGCTCTGCAAAGTCACAAATATTTACAGATGCTTTTCAAACGTTTGTATGCTGGAACTCTCCTTAGCCCACCAAACAGAACATCTGTAAAATTATGCAGATTTTAAAAACACAAATTCAAATTAGAGCTATCTTGAATTAACGTGAGAAAACAGGTGACATGTCATAATGCCAACACTGGTTTCTCAGCACAAATGACGTCTGAGGAATGAGCACGGAGATTCCATACTGATGACCCATCTCTTCCCTGATCTGCGTAGTGCTCCTCATTGGATGAAGCAAATCTTAGCCAATGAAAAGCACTGGGAAGTGACACATCTGTAGTATGGAATTTCTGCATTTTTGTGGTGGCCTTGTGAAACGTCAGCTGTTTTCCCATGCTTATCTTGAATTTGTTTTACGAGACAAAAAAAGGCCGATAAAATAAAATCCTTTTTTACTTTACATAAACAAAAAAAACCAAAACACCATTCCAGCACACACATACATACACACACACAGAACTTTACCTCAAATCAAGCTCAGTCTGGTTGCAGACTTTCAAACTACAGTGAACTTTGCTAACATGACTGTCGCTTACTGTTAAGTTACAAAGCGGAGATCGACCGATCTTGAATGCTCCAGTTACTCGCAGATCATATTCTTTATCTAGTTCAGAAAGATTTTGGTTTGGCATCACAGAAAAAGAGAAAAACAGCCAGACAAGTAACTATTAAGAGAAAATCAATTGAATGAAACAGAGTTTTACTTGTCAGCGGATTCACACAAAATCATATTTTTCGTTATGTAAACTGCATAAGTTACGGCGTTGACAAATGTTGTCATAGAAACCAAACGAAAGTGGCCATTTTGAATATGGCTTTTGTGACTTTCTTATCGAGTTCATCTGTGACTTTATTATCAATCGAATTATATGGATTATTATTGGTGCTGTGAAAAAGTGATGTGGAATATCAGATAAGGTGAAATCGGTACAAGATTGGAATGGCTAAATTTTTAATATCGTGGTAATTTTGCTCGTCGTGGGCGGGAAATCTCATCTCGCAGACGACAACGGAATCTGTAACTCAAAAGCACTTTTTAATATGGCTAGCAAACTTATGCAACTCATCGAAACACGGACGAAACGACCCGTGCTTGACGAATCAGACTTAAAAGTTAGCTCGCATTGGAAACTAATCAAATCCGCGATAAAACAAGAACACGGCGATGACCCGAAGAAACTCGATGAGAAACAGGCTTTGAATGTGGGACATGGTGTTCATCCGGTGCAATCTTTGGTTTCTGAAGAAGAAATCGCCTTTGTGGCTTTCAATTCTCTTAATAATAACTTTGTTGGAATTGACAGAGAGGGAAACGCTTCGGTATATTTGGCAACTGGTTATACGGAACCCGTCGACTCCAACATCCTCAAAGGTCCCATTTGCGGAATAGTGTATGCTAAGAAAACTAGATTCTATGCTGCCTGGGGACTTGATGAAAACATCAGAGTAAGTTATTTAATGCTTTACCAGGGGGTCTTTAATTGCACATTATTCAAAAGATGTACAATGGAGCCAAGCCTTACGGCACCTGTTCATATGACCATCTTGTAACTAATGACCACATTCGTTCAGCCAAACATCAGAACCATCCAGTCGTCTCGATCCTTATCTCGAAGGCTAATTTCAATACAACCACCTCATTACTACAGTTTTCGTGGTCCTAGAGTGGTTGCAATAACTCGAGGCCACTCTGTTGACTGTATTGTCTCCTCTGATAGGGGCTGCGCACTGCATGACCACGTCTATCAGATGGTAACCCACTTTAGCAATGCCATCGCTCAGGGTCATTGTGCAGTCTGAGAGATGGCTGCATTTTAGCCCAAAAATTCCATACTGATGACATAACTCTGCCCAGAATCTGGTCAGAAGCTCTGATTAGTTGGCAAAGTTACAGTCAAATCCCACTTTACAGACACCCGGTTAATACTGACATCTCATTATTATGGACAGTTTGCTTTGTTCCTTGCAAGGGAAAGCCCTCTAATTTTCTCTAAATTCAACCCTCTTAATACAACACTCCATAAATACAGACGGACACATTCTATGGCCCCCTCAGTGTCTGTATTAACAGGGCATGATTGCGTAATCTTTCTCCTATTGTTTCCTTTTGACAGACTGAAGATGAAAGGTTGTGAAGATCAATATTTTGCAAGGCACTGAATTTATTAAGAAGCACTCATTTCCTAGGAATATAATAGTTGCTTTGAAGAAGTAATTCAGTTTTGCTGTCGTTAAATTTGCAGCAGAACAAGGAAAAATAGAAACTTGAAAAAATCTGCATCTGCATGGAACCGCACAAACAGACGATTAGTTACGTTATTGCTTTATACCCATCAGTATGGAATTTTTGGGTAAAAATGAAGACATACCTCTCATGAAATGTCCCCAGTGACAAGGAGCAGTGAGAGGTTGTGGTATTTGCAGGGTAATCAGTGGGTAACAGAAGTCATTATGAACAAGGTGCATTGCATGCTAGTTTCGAAGCATGAAGGGCTTCAAAGAGAAGCAACTGTCTCATTTCGAACTTGCATAGACTGCATCTTTTAACATCTCTATCTTAGTTTGTGCATTCTTTGAATGGTGGGTCATTGTTAATATTTTTTCTATAATTTGCAGTTACTGTCAGATGGCTTTAAACTTGTCAGCATGGCAACCTCTCTTAGTAGAATATTCAGGTAGGTCCATGCACTATAATATTATTTTATTATTATTATTTTTTTTTTTCAAGAAAAAAAATAGATGATCAGTTAAAGTTTTCAATATTTTTTATCTAGTTTAATTAGCACAAGGTGCAAATAATTTAGCGGTTCTAGAAACTGCTAATGGCTGGTTAAGAGGTATATTTGAATAATTGCATAATTGAGTAATGTGTTAATTTAGAGTTTGATGTAAATGAAAGCTGAAATGCATGTCTAAACAACTGAGTATGACAATTTTTACTGTATCTTTCATCAGTGGTGTGTATAATGAGACAACAAATGAGATCATAACTGGAGGAGTTGGAAACATCACCGTAAGTCCCTTTTTAAAATTTTTGCTGTTTCTTGTTGGAGCATTTGTTGGCTTAATGTACCTGCATGATGTTAATTTATTTATCAGAATGCCAGACAACTAACTCATCAGTCTTACCTAATCCTGTTTTTTTTTTTCTTATTTGATACTTTTTTATTTATTTATTTATTTCAGTGCTGGAGCTTTAGATATGGGGCAAAGTTTCTACTTCAGCGGAAAGTTTTGTCAGTGAGTGTTTTGATTAATTGTAACGTGTCTACCAATCTTATACCTTTTGACTTCCTCTTCCCTAAGAAATTTATTCATGAGCTAATTTATCAAACCTTAGATAATAAAAATAAGCTAACAAATATATTACTAGAAAATAGTTAGGCTAAGAAAAATACAACTCATTCAAAGTGCCTTTTTCTAACTATATTATAATCCTCATAATACAATCATGTGAACTTGTTTACATTCCCTGCCTACAACATTAAGTGTTTTCAGTTAGATCATATTCCAAAATCCCTTCTTTGGAGGCTCAGATACCAGCTGCTGTCTTAATTAGGAAAATGAACCCACTTTCCAGCCCAAGAAAAGAACAAGTGAGACCGAACCCGATGAAATCTAGCCTGCCATGTATTTAGAGTTACAGTTATTAAAGTGCAGTATTGGTCCTGAACCTTGTTACTGACATTAAGTTAACAAGAAAATATTCTAATTCTTTTTCTTTTGCTTATAATTTTCCAAGGAATGTTTGCCAGCAACCAGCATTATTTCAATCCTGTGTTTAGAAGACACACCCAGCAGATCTCAAAGATGTTTTGCAGTTTATCACAATAATGTGATCATTTACAACCTGCTGAATGGCTCCTGTGAGGGTCACCTTAAGGAGCTGCATCCCCGAGAAATAACCACTGCCCTGTTCTTCAATCCACTGAAGGTGATGTATTGCTTGTCATTTGCTTGCTAATGTATACCAGTAAGGCGCTATAAGAATACTTCAAAATTTATTTGAAAAAGTGCAAAAAGTGCCATTGGTAGTCTGGAATGCCATCCGTCTCCACCCCCTAACCCATTGGGGCGTGTCCCGCATCGCCCAGAGGCTAGGGAGTGTAGATGGATGACATTTCAGACTTAGCCCAGGTGCTAATTCCAGCATTTGCTAAACCCAAGAGTTTGTAAGTCAGCAATTATTATTTCACTAGTGCGGGTTGGATATGAGTTGGCTATAATCATCTCATATGAATCCAACAAGCGCGAGTAAAATAATTGTTTTATTAAAAATGCCCACAAAATATCAAGAATTCTTCCTGACTTTATATGTAAAAATAACCGATTTTCAGCTTGTTTTTAATTTTGAGCAGATGCATACAGTTACCGTTTTTGGAGAGCATAGTATAATGGCTCAAAAACTATGATGGCTAAGCCAGTTAGAGATCCAGAAGTGCATTATCCAATGATTCAGTGTTTGACAATCACGCTTATTTACCTTCTCTTTTAGTACCTTGTAACCGGGGCAAAGGATGGGTCGATAAAAGTCTGGGATGACAAAGGGAACATCAAAATCATCTTTGTCGGACATTTAAAATCAGTTAACACTCTAGCAGTTTATCCGTTTGGTACGTACATCATGTCAGGATCAAGCGACTGTACCATCAGAGTCTGGAGTTTGGATACTGCTGATGAAGTGGATCGCATAAGCACCAAGGAACCCGTCTTTGGATTGGGAACAATTGTAGGAAAAAATGACTTGTATTCGTTTGGAAGTAAATCGATTGAGTTGTGGAGAATTGAACATATTCATAGCGTCTTTGCTGCCATTGGGTAAGTAGGTGACGGTCATTTTTTGTAGGAAGCAGGTATAAATAACACGACAATACAAATAGTAAAGGAGTGTTTTTTGTTTTTCATTTTTGTACTTGAACATGAATTTTTTACAGTATCAGGCCTAATAATAATGATGCAAATGCCACTGTCTTATGACTAACTTCCATTTCCTCTGTAGGAGTAAAGTAAAATCCATCAAAACTACAACACATCCAAGAGTAAGTACATGAATAAAAGTGTTTCTTCATCAAAAAACCTTTACTCCAATTCTCTGCCCCTCTCCCATCCCTGACAATTAATGGGCTTTCTCACTAGCTTCGCAAGGGTCTGCGATACACGTATTTTTAGTAAAGGTTTTAATCAAGGAAAAACCAGTTCCACAGACTCTTAAACTAAGTTTGCGCGTTTGCTTAAACTAAGTCTCAAGCTCCAAATAGGAGCATACACTGTATATGTAGCACTGTGGATATGGAAACGTGGCATGGTCGCAATGGGAATGTGACACGGTAGTTAGGGGAACGTGGTACCCATAAGTTTTGAAACTCACTCTCACTCACTAACTTAACCTGTTCATCCCTGCTGGGCTGCAATCAAACAACGCCGCCACTCAACCCTATCCCGAGCTTTGGCTTGCACTTCGCCCCATGTTGTACCCAACGCTGGACTTTGTCAAAGCCCGTTTCCGGTTTCTGTTAGAGACATGTAGGGGGATCGCTCCCTTTCCCTCACCTCGCGAACGTCCTTCACTCCTTCGGCGCTGACGCAGTCAACTTGTGGCAACTCTAAACCCAACTCCTCCAGCTCTTTCATCACTATTCTCCACCAGGTGGTTTTTGGCTGACCTCTCCTCCTCTTCCCAGTCCATATCAAATGCAACTATGGGTATCCTGCCACCGGGTTTTTTGAAACAGTGTTGTTTTTCTTTTTCGGTTGAGTGAAAATCATTAAATAGAGGGGAGTAGCTGTTACGTCACGTTGCCATCGTAGAAGAACTTCTAGATCTCAACAAACCGTAGTCCTACAAACATGGTAGGAAGGGTTAGGGTTAAACGAAAAAACTGGCCTGTATGACTTTCCTGTGCATGACTGCGCTCAGGAACAAAACGGTAGCCCATACATCGTTGGACAAGGTAAATGGCCGTCTCTGTCAAGAAAGATTGTTGAGATCCAGAAATTTTGCTACCATGGTAACATGCAGGGCTGTCAAAACATTTTTTAATAGCAGGCTGATAATGAATAGTAGGCGGCTTTGGAACTCGCACCAAAGGCACAAGTTCTTGAGGGCCGAGGCATCTTGGGACATTTCGTTGCCGTCGAAATGTCCCAGGCGTTCCACGACATCGCACGGTTCGAACGTTTCACAGGTCTAAACCTGTTTAAAAACGCGTTAAATGTCATTCAAAACTGGGAAACGAATCCTTTACAATTTTATTCGACGGTGCTTAATTTTTGTTAGCAGTTAGAAAAGTGGTGGTAGAAGGAGATGAAAGGATGGCTAACTAGCCGGCGGTTTTGGTTGGCTACCGGCCCTTACTGACAACTGTGAACATGACGTCACACTTCTCCTCTCTATTGAATACAACAGTAGCAGTAATTTGTGTTAACAATGTTATATGTTTGTTACTATTGTTAGATGCCTTTGAGACTGGTGTGCACTTGCAGTGACGCAACAGTTCGCCTATTGTCCCCAGGCTCCGGGGAGTGCATCACGACCATGCTGTTACCCAGTATGAGTATAATTGCTGACGTGGCTTATGCTGCAGCTGAAAGTATGTTCCCAGTTATTCTTTTTCAAAGGCACGATTATAACAAGATTGTTATTTTAAACTCCTCTTTTGAAATAGGGCGAGTTTTCCCGCATGCACTCTCAAATGCTTGCGAACAAGAAATGATTGGTTTTCGCTGCACTTCCTCGTTGTTATAGAGTGATGCGACTTACTGTGTAATACTGTATAAAACCAAAGTTACTACTTTTGTGATAGAAACTACTGATCTATTATTTAAGTTGAAAGTCGTTTTGTACATCTCTTTCATGATCAATTCCTTTTAAGTGTTATCTTATGCGAGTGTAAAAAGGACATGCACTGTTGCCCTTTTATCCGCGACATTACATTACATTACGTTACGTCACGTTACATTACTTTACGTTACGTTCCATCACATATCACTGGGAACATCATTTTAAGTTTTTGGTTCCATAATTGGCATAATGCAGAACTTTTTCTTACTGTGCCTTCTTAATTTTGTTTGTAGATTTGCTGTTTACTTTGCTCTCAGATGGTAGGATCTTGAAGGCCTCAACGCTAACAAATCCATGTAAACTACTCCAGGAATGGGACATGAAAACCAACCCAGATGGTAAGAGTCGTTTATCTTTTACTAAAAGTCCAAGGTTTCTTTCTCTAACAGAACCATTTGTAAGAGTTAGCTATGTTTTTAGGAGAGTCAAACTTTTTATCTTGCGGTCGCGTCTTGTAGTACACCTCACAAGCACAGGCTAGAGAGGCTCTCTCATGATCAACTTGTTAGTCCTTCTTTGGTCGAAAGAGGTTTTCATTCTTGTTGGAACATACCTTATCTATACTCAGTTTTCGACCCATTAGACTAAACGCGCGAAAATATTCGAGACGGAAGAAAAAAAGAGACTGTCGTAGTCCTAACCGTTTATGCTCCGCATTTTGTTCTTGATGTATTTTTTGGTTGTCGTTGGTCAAATTTACGTTGCTATAGACTTAAGCCTTGTTTACGCCTTTCCTAATGACAACGCCCAAGCTCAGGTAATACAAGCGGAAAATGTCGCAGTAGCCTGCTAAACATTAATTTTTTTCCCTGTTGAAGCAAAATGCGAATGTTGCTTAAATGAACTAAATAATTAGCACTATATACCCGCAATCAACTAGGAAAAAACGCCAATCTTTTGTGGAAAGAAAACTAAGCATGTTTCTATTTCATGTTACAGTTCCAAGTCCGTGCAGCTGTCTTTGCCTTTATGAATATGTGGTTGAGGTAAGAAACTTAACAAAAAGAAAGTTTTGGAATCACATATACGTTAACTACAATTGGAACAAAGGTCAGTTTACAGCATCTGACCAAGATTTCCCTTTTTTGAGAAAGGTTTGAACCCAGGAGCTCATTTCATAAGTAGGTTGAGTATGATCGCCTGGGTGAACGTAGTCCTGAATAGGACTGTTGTTGACAATGACTGACGTTTCGACAACCTGTGCGGTAGTCATCTTTAGAGTCAAAGTGATTTGTTTACGTCAGTTGATGGTATTAAACTCTGGTTATTGATCTGATTGGTCAACTAAGCCGCGATGTTATTGGCTATGAAGACTCGAAATGTCATTGGTGCGTTTCGATCCGTCTATTGTCGCAGTTTAACAGTCGTTTATTAGTCAAATTGTCAGTTGTCCAGTCATTCTCTCGTAGTTAGTTTTGCATGAGTCCGTCAATAAGTCGTTTGTACGGTGCCGGTAACTGTTGACTACGGATCAGTGGCGTCTTTGTTCTAAGTTAGTAGACCAGCTTTCTAAAGTGAGTCGTTGATAGTAGGAGGATAATACATGTCACAGAGTACCAGTCGTTTTATGTTAATCATATCTACACCAAGCCCCTCCCCCACCCCCTGGCAGTTTCTTAGTGCCATTTCTTGAACTCCAGACAAAAGCTCAATTTGTCGTGGAAATCTACCAAAATGCTTTGGCAGTGACGAACAGTAACAGCACTGCCCTACGACAGAAGCCCAGAAAAGTGCTTAGTGGTGTGTTGATTTAGAGTAATGTTCAATAAAACGTCCAACACATTTTTTTAGGATGAACTTGGAGGGGATTCATGGGGAGATTTAGTGACCATCCTCAAATCGAAGAAAAGAGCCGAAGAGCTTGAGAGCAAAGGCCAAGCAAACGCTTACGACCGAACTCTGTTGCTTGGTGGCTGTCTTGATGGAACGATCGTCCTGTTTGAGTGGCAGAATGATAGTGCACCAGGCAAAGTCTCCTTTAAAGTAGAGGTAAGGCGTAATGGATATGTTCAGCGGACATAAAGTAAAATAAAACACAAGCGGCGTGGCCGAGTGGTCAGCGCGTCGGACTTTCATTCTGGCTGTTCCTGGTTCAAGTCCCGCTCTGGCCACTTGCTGGATTTGTTCTCTGTCGTCACGAGTTCAAATCCTCGGCCACGCTTGTAAATAGCCAGCTGGTGGCTGCCTCCTGCCAGTTGGGGTTTTTAATCCTGTTATGTTGTATTTGAATTATTTGTTTCTAAGTATTTGAGTGGAGTGCCTGTAAACTAGCTGGATAAGCTAAGTGCACTTTCCACTATAAACAAGCCTTTTTTTAAACCTTTAAACAAACAAGTAAACAACAAAGAAAAGACAAAACGTAACCCTTAGCCAAACAGATCAGTTTTGGAAGTAGTGTAGTGTGAAATAGATAGCTGTAGGATAGTTATTATGATAACCAAATGAAAGCCAACTACAAAACCCTGAGAGGCGTTTTCCTTTTCTTGCGTTGGCCCTTCCCCTTATCCCGCTACGGTGAGCGCATGATACGAGGTCATAATTTCATACAAATTACTGTATTCTGTGATCTCAAGCTTTGATTGGGTGCCCTTCCAGGAATGCGGAAATGAACAACGGTCCATCGGGATTTATAGTAACTGCTGCCTGTTGCTTTTGTTCTTATCGATTCTTAGCTTTTATAGTTTTCATATGATGAATTATTGTACATTTTTAGTTTTTAATTTTTAGAATAAATTTTTTTTAATTCATAAATTTTAGCATATATTAGGGCCGTGGATTACCTGTAAACTAGCTGCTAAAGCTAAGCATAGACTCCACGTCAAATGAAGTGTCGTATGACTATCTGCCAGGATAGGTTCTTGCCCCTAACTCCCGCGTAAGAAAAAATCACTGATATATTGCTCAAAAATTTGAGGGTCTCAACGACGGCCATTTCACAGCAAGAAATTACAATGAAATCATTGTTGATTTCTTAGATTTCGAGATCAATTTTCTCTTCCTCGTGCAATGCAAAGAATATCATCGCAGTTAATGATCATGCTCGGTAGTTAACACAACTTGTTGTTATTTTTAGGCTCACAGAGATGAGGTGATTACTATGGTAGCAAATCCAGCTGTAGACCAAGTCATATCAGCTGGCCTAGGTGAGTCTAGGGGTTTTTTTTAAAATTACATGTGTCCGCTGGGCCGATACAGTTTTCTAAACTATAGGTTTCTTATTCGCTTTTATTTGCCCGATATAAGAGAAACAAGAACGTGAGCAACAATTTCATTGACCTCGAGTTCGTCTTGGTCCATGAAAGCGCGACAAAAGAACTTGGTCAATATCCAGCCATTCTGACCTCACGCTTGGTCAAAAACGCATATTTATTATATGGCTACAGTAGTACGCGCGCTCTGATTGGCTGTTTTCTTGTAATGACCGGACAATACTAGCTAGATGTCCATGGACATCCTTCAGGACATTCTTGTTATGGTCAATTGACAGCTGTCAAAAAGAGTATCCGCTAACCAGTGTCACATGACCGTATCGCTGGCGCATACAGTATATATATAGTGCACGCGCAAGAGTGTTCTTTACCTATCCGCGGCGTCCTATTCTTTACAGTATCTACTACTTATTAACCGAGACTGAGGTCATTATAGGCAAATCTCAGAGCTCGGCCTTGATTTATTGAGATTTCCCTGTAATGACCTCAGTCTCGGTTAATAAGTAGTATATACTGTAAAGAATAGGGCGCCGCGGATAGGTAAAGAACGCTCTTGCGCGTGCACTATATATATACTGTATGCGCGCGCTCTGCCCGTTTGTTTGCGTCATCCACTTAATCCATCGCCGGCTTCATAGCCAGTTTTACCATGATTTTACTGAACTTTGGCACACTAGTCTGCACAGAAAAGTCGTATCTGTTTTCAATTTCTAGGGTTACCATGCCAAACCGTAGTTCTCGTGATGCAAGGACTTTTTTCTTTAGCAAAAACTAAGGGTAGTTTTTTGTTGCAGATCATGCGATCAAGATTTGGCGCCTTTTCCCGTTTGCTGAGGAGGCCCTGGCACCTCTGATGACCTTGTACTGCCATGAAACCCCTCGACGTCTGACCGTAGCGCACCACAAACTTTGCGCAGCATTCCACGAACCTGCTACTGCTTCGTATAATATCGTGGTGTTCAAAACTACTCAAAAGAGTAAGTGCTTTATACAAATACGTATCATAATATTTCTAGGCACCTCAATCGCGGTCAAACGTTTGTGTCATTTCTCTACTTACTCAGCGGCAATTTAACAACAGCGAAGCAAAACACTTTGGACGTCTGGCCGCAAAATGATGATAGTGATGATGATGATGATGATGACGATGATGATGATGATGATGATGATGATGATAATGATGATATTGAATAGAAAACAAACAAACAGTCAAACAAAAAAGAGAAAGTTAAACAAACTAAACAAAAATGATCAAAAGGGAAAAAAAAAAGTAAGAGGGATACAAAGTAAAAGATAATGATTATTTCTAAAAACATTATGGCCTTTAATTCCTTTCTGCAAATTTTAAGAATCATTACAATTTACGAGTAACTTTTAGTGTAATCGGATCTCATTCTCATTCCTAAACACGTTTGTAAATCAAAAGAGCGACGTGGCTTTCTTTCACCAAATTAACATGCTGCATGTGTCAATTTCCCTTCAGAGCGGTTTGATCATGATAGTGATTTGGACCATATGGATGACGTCACGGGTCTTGCCAGCTGCCCTAAGATGAGGCTGTTTGCGTCATGCAGCGCTGACGGCTCCGTGAGGATCTGGGATGAGTCCAACAAACTTCTGCGCGTTATAAAGTTGAATGCCACTCCCAACAGCATCAGCTTTTGCAGTCAGAAGGGAGATCTGATAGTGGGCATTGGCAAACATCTACATAAGATTAACTATGCCACTTGTAAGTACAGTCGAACCTCCATGTGCGACCACCTCTCGTAAGCTACCACCCTTCAACTGCACGTGCATCACGCTTTTTTGCACATTTCTTAGCCGTTGTTGCACGACGGCGACATGAAACTTCCTAATTTCACACGCCCGCTTTATAGAGTAGGTGAACACAGCACAAAAATTTTCTCTTTCCTTTTCTAAACTTAGGTATGGTCCTTTCGGATTCAACCCCAGAAAATGTCGCCAACATTTGACAAATTAAATGAAATTGAATAAGATCGATGAAGCTTGAAACAGTCCGAATTCACATTTTAAGTGACGTTTTCGGTTTTTTGTCATCCAGAAATTTTGCTAGCTCGGTAACATGACGTAACAACCTCTCCTCTCTTTAAGCCCCGGTAGCTAACCTCCATCACGGGAGCAATTTTCTTTGTTTTCATTTTGAAATTTGACTTACATTTGCCTTCACACCCTCACTTGTAGACATTCCCCAATCATATATTTACCGAATGGTAGCGATGGATTTCCGACGGGTCGCCTCCGAGGGACCAATCGAGATCGACTCGGACATCAAAGCTGGTCTAACATCCGAGGAATGTCAGCGTCTGAACCGAGTCAAGTCGTCCTTGCACAAATACAGCCGCTTTAAAGACAGGCTACCACAGGATGAAATGGACGAAAAAATTCAGGAGGAAGAAAGGAGAAGCCAGGTTAGGCACCACACATCTTTGCTAACGCGTAAAAAAATGATAAATGATGAATACGTAACTATTCCCTTCCCGTATGGGACTTTTCAGGGATAATGAAATAATAATCAATAACCTTTTATTATGCTTTGTCATAATATTAATATTACACTCTAGGAAATTTAATTACAGTACAAGATATATTAAATGTAACGAGAATAATGTGCAAGCTAGGAAGTTAAATGAACCAGTTGGTTTTCTTGTCAGCTCCCTGAACAAAACCGAAAAACAAAACAAAGTAGGAAGAACTTCTATTTATATGAACTATGTTGCTTCATCAACGTTGAATCTAATTTATTCAGTTGGTTAGATAGTTCTTCCAATTTTGCATTTATAGGAGCAAGCTCCTGCTTTAAAAGATTTTTGACCTGCTCGAAAGTGATACTTGCAGCCATTGTGAGCAATTTTAGCATCGATGGCGGGACGGCTAGAAAACGTGGCCGTCCACCATAACGACATATGCTAATCCAATCTCAAATAAACAAATGAAACAAATAAATTTGAATGGAAAATACAAGGTTAAGAATCCCAACTGGTAGGAGGCGAACTTTACAATCGCGGCCAAGGATTTGAACTCGGGACTGCCAAGAACAAATCCAGCTAGCGGTCAGGGAGAGGGACGTTGGACTCGGGGCCTCCGGATTACAAGTCCAGCGCTCTGACCGCTCATCCACACTGCCCGAAAAACAAACAAATAGACAAACAAAACACGCGCACACAGACTATGGCTTTCACGGTCAATTGACAATTAGAAACCTAATCAACTGAATCAGGTCACTTTATGGGTGTTGTGGAAGCTATGGTTGGTTAACTATAAGGAGTTTTAAGCAGAAACGTTTTTGAGCGACGAACGTCAACCGGAAGTGAGCCTTTTTCACTTTTAATATGCCTTGATGCTACCAAATTTGTGTTGCTAAGTGCCTTTTTTCTTAAAAAGACGATTTGTCCAAGAATTTGTTCGAAATCACGGCCGAAGAGTGCAAAAACTCCATTTGCGGTAGAAGTGCGTCGCTCGAAAACGCCGCTGCTTAAACTCTGTTGTGGTTTGGTCATTGTTCAGTCTCTTTTCAATCTTTTGCTGCTTAAACTCTGTTGTGGTTTGGTCATTGTTCAGTCTCTTTTCAATCTTTTGTATCACGTGATGTGGTGATTACAGCCATCCGCGACGCCGAGAAACCACCCACTTTATAACAATCTGATTCAGGATGGACGTCTTCACTAAACGGAACACATCTGATTGTTATCATCTTTTTCCTCTCTAGGCGTTTTCCAAAATCCAAGAACGCGAGAGCGAATTGCGTAAACTTCGCGATGGAACCTACGAATTTAGCCGGAAACGACAAAACGTCGACCTAGAGACAGTCCGCGGAGAAGCGTTCGACAGATACTTGGAAATCTTCTACAAACGACCTTGTATCGATCTTCCAGACGACGATTTAGAGGACGAAAATGGTTATGAAGAGGAAGAAGAGCGATACGCTCCCGACAGAGGAAACGGATTTTTTTCAATAAGCAGACAGTCGACAAGATCCAAGAAAGGAGAGGCTTCTTCCTCTGAAAAATCCGCTCCGAAAGCGCCGATCATGAGTCTGTCCATGTCTGAGTTCGAGCCCATACAATTAAAAGACGATGCCAGGGACTCACCTGTGTTGCCCACAAGCAAAGAGCAGGATGAATTGTCAAGGTAAGCCCATTGGTTTGTTGTTTCAGTTATCGGCGGTACATTCAGCAATGGAAACTAAGCGAAAGGGCTTTGTACAATAACTGAGTGATTTCTCACTCGCTTATTTGTCGAACTGTCGACAGAGGTGACGTTAACGAAACGATTCGCAACCATGGTTTTTAGCCGAACACAGCGTTGCAACATTGTTGCGACATTGTTTCGAATGGTTACAACATTTTTCCAACATTGAAAAGCTGTAGAAAAAAAAAAGTGTTAATGATATAAGAAATAAATCATATATGAACTGCGGAAATGAAATGGAAATGAAGAAATGATCGTCGCAGTGAACGCAATTTATGCAATTGCGTAAAAAAGCCTGAAAGAAATTGAAAAGCTGTGTTGCGCTAAAAATCAAGGTTGCGAATTGTCTCTTGTAAGAGTGCAGACCATGGAAATGGCATGATGGTGGCTCAATTTCTTTGTCTTTGTCGCGCGCGCGATTTTCCAAGAAACGTCAATGGTAATGGACTTTAAAAGCTGTCACTGTTATTGTAAAAACAAATCGACAACAATCAATTTTCCATGGTCTGCACTCTTACCGACTATAGAAATGACGTCATAATGTTTACAACGGTGCAGTGAAACCACTCGCTTGCGGTTGGTGGTTTCACTTGAGTTTTGAACATTTCGACGTCATTTCTATGGTCGAAAAGATTTCAGACCACTAAAAATTGTTGTCGATTTAGTTAATTCTTCATTTATACCGTTCGTAAGCTGTTTTGAATAAAAGAATGTTTGACTTCAGAATCAATTGTAACACCAGCTATTCAATATTGAATGTTGTGAATCGCTTCGAAAGTGGTTACTCTGTCCAATCACAGCCGGTCAGGTCAGCCCAGTTAAAACAATGAGAACTAGACGGAAGTAGGCGTAGCCTGCGTAAAAGGCGGGAAAACTCAAAGAACGAGTCCCGACCGGTTTTGGCATTACTTCTGATTTGTTGACAAAAAGGCGCGAGATTTCTTAACCAATCAAAGAGAACCGAAATGCAAAACCAAAGCAATCACTTAGTCTTTTGGTAAAGTACCATCACTGACCAGCTTCAAATTTCTCCTAACAGTTTTACTTATGTGGTGTGACAAATTAGGTAATAGGATTATGGGAAATTGGTTTAGAGTCTGAGAACAATAGCTATTCATACAATGATGTGAATGCTACGCTGTGATTGGTCGATGCCCATATAAGAGTACAGATACATGGATGACGTCAGGGGAAACTTGTTTTCTTTGTTATGTTCAACATGGTGCGTGGCTTTGAAAATGTTTGTGAGATTATTTTGCATTAAGCAAGTGAAAGCCTAGTAAAAAGGTTTAGCGGGAGCTATTCAAATAGTGATTCAAATGTGGTAAAAACATCAGTGACACACTTGCAGGCTTCTTTGTTTTTGTCACATTTTGCGCGTCATCTGTGATCTATTACTGAACGGACGCACGGTAACATGGAATCTATTTGTTAAATACACTAGCTTGTAAATTACATTTGTAAAAGTTTTATTAAATTGACCCCAGCTCCATTCAACCACTTTAGAAACGAGAAGGAAACTGGGCCGAGTTAACTTTTGCGAAGACTCAAGCACTCTGGCAGTGAAAGGGTTAAGCTCCCTAATGGATCAAACGCTGATGAGATGCGTGAGCAAACAATCTAGGCAGATACAAAATACTTCAATCTTTGGAAGGGTAAATTACTAACATCGACTTATGGCTCATTCTTCACAGATCTGAACGCCCTTTTACCTTAGACACAGAGAGTGAGATTTTTTCTCACGAGGAAACAAGTTCCAGGATATCCCACTCGGCGCCTTCTCACAGACAGGACTTCCGACGTCATCCGATAGAACCACCGCTGGTGAATCGGGACCGCGATCGATACGTGGTCGACGTGCCGAAGTCTGATCGGTACCCGTCGCCGAGTCAATCTCGCCAGCTTGTATCGCAAAGACTCTCGCGACTGGCCTCTTCAGCTGATGACGGAGACGAGGACACGTTCGTAATTGCGCCCGATGGTTTTATTCCGAACTCTGTGGTTGTCGCTATGTTTAAGGATTTACGGGAAGAAGGCACGGAAGAAACAGATACCTGGAAACCACCTCAGCTCACAGCAGAACAATTAGCTGAACTAGAAAGCAGAAAGAAGGTAAATACGGGAGAGAAATTTTCACTGCTTCTAGACGAACCTTTAAGCTAGTTCCGCGATTGCAACGGCCACCGAAAGTTAGAAGCATCTGCTGTATGAGAAAAATAACTTTTGCCATCCAGTCACGCTTGCATGGTCTTCCATACAAATCCTTGTAAATTTCGAAACTTTCAAACTGTCATGAAATATTTCCTCAAGCATTACGGGGCTCAAATCTCCTTTTAATTCATAACAGGCAATTTGAGCCCTTAAATGCGTAAGGGAAAAATTTAACGACAGTTTTAAAATTTTAGAGTTTAAGATTTAATGTGTCATGAACGAAAATCTTCAGTACGTTTGCTTGAATTTGTTTCTCTTTTTCTTTGTGTATAGAAACTTCCAAAATCTCCAGAGAGTCCAAAAGAAAAGCGGAGCAGGACAAAATCGAAGTTCGCTGATCAACTTCAGCTTGCTTTACGAGATATTCCATCACCAGAACCTTTGGATGATAGCGAACTGCTGAGGTCTCCCACTCCAACACCGCCCCCGTCCCCTCCCACCGCGAAAGAACCATCTCCCCGCAGGACCCCATCCCCTAAAAAGGAAATCAAACCACTTAAGCCGATTGAGAAATTAGTGACGCGCCCAAAGCCTCCAACACCACAACCGTAAGTACAACTGTAATCGGAGTAATCCTTTGATTCAATGGAAAGTTTCAACAAGGTAGACTGTTCACAGTCCCCTATTTTCTGTAAGATCGTCGAGATCGAGCGCTTTGCGTTGCGGGCAGTCATCTTGGATGAGTGCTGTCTGTACTACTTAGGGACGGGAGGGGGCGGTTTGCGAAGAAGCGCTTTAAATCCCGACGCCGTCCCCTGGGTACATATGAAACCAAGATGGCCGTCCGTACCGCTAAGCGCTCGATCCTGACGATTTTACAAAAAAACAGGATACTGTGAACAGTCTATCAACAATGTAAAGGTTAAAATTTTAATCTGCAAGATAACAAAATGCCAAATAAAAGATAACCGGAATAAGTTACTGTTTAACAACTTTCATATGATTGCATGGTCACAGCGTAGGATTTTATTCACAGGCCCAAGAACGTGATCGATCTAGTACCCCATAACGAGCAATACAGCTTTAGATCTTTTGTTTGCACAATGGCAATACTTGATTTTCCCTAAGAGAAACTTCTAGTCAAGTGGAAAGTTAGAGCTTTGTCAGGGCTCGAAAAAAAGCTTGAATTCCAGCTTGTCCTTTTGGCGAGCTGCTCTCATATTTTGCTTGCCCAGGCCATTTCTCGCTCATCTTAGTTGATGATTTAGTAAGAAGATGATTTGCCTGGACCTTTGCCCAGGAAACAAATCTGCCTGTCCCGCACTACCGGCCGAGACTTTATTTAAGCCCTGTTTGCAGGTAGTTTGTTGCTGCTGTTTAAAAGTTTTCCAAACTATGCCTAATCCTGTTTTAACGTAATATGTCTACGTAAGTTTAAGAAATAAAAAGGTAGTTAATAATTTAAATGTTTTAAACTAAATGAAGTAAGATTAATTAACTTCAAGCAAACATATTGAAGATTTTAGTTCATCACGCATTAAATCCTAAACCTTTTGTTTAACAAAAATGTACGCTTATTGTTTGAGGAGTTTGAATTAATAAATGTCTAAACCATAAACTGTAATTTTTGTTAAAGAACACAGCTGTCCAGCGTAAATGTAAAACAAAATGGTTGGTTTTCACCTCCCATTCATTCAAACAACTCGGAACTGGACAAACAAAGCCCGCATAATCATCATGACCACCATTGTCAGGTGTTGCCTCTCCAAGAAGAGAATTTGGATGCTAGGCCACCGTCGCCCTCGTCGCTGGCCATTAAGTTAATCTCTGTTGAAAATGAGGTCGTCAATCCAGATGAACTTACGCTTAAGGAAAGGTAAACTGAATATTAAGCCGGACCAATTTAAGAGGATTTCAATGGGGTTTACCGTCAGCCGTCAAACGGTTTTAAATTAACCGTCAACCGTCAAAAAGGTAATTTTTTGCCGCCGACCGTTAAAAGTGGAGGTTAATATTAACCGTAAAAAGTGTCAAGGTATTTCAAATCTCACTGTTTCAGCTAATCTTCATAGAATCTCTTAACTGGACAAACCAGTTCCCGTGTTCGCAGAAACACTCTCTTTAGCTATTTTAAAACCTTACAACTTGCTTATATCTGAAAATATTTCGAAATTTTATAAGTGAAAGGCCAAGACTAGACAACCCCGGAAACACAACAGTTAACATTAATTTATACAGTAGCTAATAGTTACCTTAAACTCTTGGAATAAATTTTCACTTCATAATCGTCAACCGTCAAAGCAACAACCCCATTGAGACCCTCAATCAATTTAATCTAGGGATAAGTAAATCTTGCCTTTTGTCTTTAATCACGCGGGCATTGTTAGCTACTTTAAATAACACTCACACTGAAGAACTAAATTCATACCTAATATCAACATCTAATCATAGTTGTTCGTTATATATTAGCGTAGGTAAAGCTTCAGCAATTTTAATTTCGATAAAATACCAGCAATAACCCGCCGTGTGCCAGTGTTTTAGCTAACGTTATGTTTTTAAATCAAACATTTTTCACCCTCGTGGCATCGAAAAAATATTGTAAATGAGGTTCTCTACATGTACAGTAATTTTCTAGTAGAGAGAAAAGTTTGTCCAGTGCAATAAATTTTTCCAAGTTCAACCGGTGTCTTAGCAATGACTAACTGTCGTTTTTTCGTTCAATTTTTCAGGACACCCCTCCTCCAAAGGAACCAACTCCAACCCCTCCACCTCCCCCTCCCACTCCATTACCCTCCTTCATAACTCAGTTCAAAGGAACTCTGTGGTTTGAAAACTTTTTTCCTGATGGCAACTCAGATGTAAGTATTTAGCTTCACTTGGCGAAGAGTTTAACTTGCACTGTTTGCTTAGAATGCTTGATACCTAGCTCTCCTGTATTTATCGTTATTTAAGGAAGAGTTGAACTTGAACTGTTTGCTCAGAATGCTATGAAGTACGTAACCCAATTTACTGTCGATGCTAGAAGGGAGTCTCAACTTATTTATTTTTAATACAACCCTTCCAAGTCAGTACGCAGCCAGAGTTTTTTGTCACACAACGCCCTTTGCGATCCTATCTTGGGGAGGAGCGTGCGACGACAAAAAAATGGCTAAGTAGGAGACTAACCTTTCCAGTTTGTAACTTAGATTTGTTCAGCATGATTTTCAGGTTGGCTAATATCTAAAACCAAGAACCAGAAAGCATTAATAAAAATAGCATTATTAGAAATAGCACTTGACACCTTCAAGAACTGATAAACCTGTGGCTGCCTTTCCAGATCAAATTGGGATTTGGAATGTTTGTCGACCTCAACCTGTTTTTCACTTGCAGTTTTCTTGAATTTTATTAGTCTAATTACGGAAATCGGCAGTGGCTTTTTCACTAGAGACGGATTATCCCATTCCGTCTGAGATTGGTTATATGTTGATAATTCGCGTCAGACAGATATACGTCTTCATTTGAAAATGGAACGGTTTTAATTTTAGATAAACAATCCGCGTGTCTTTATCCATCTGCTTATCCGTCAATTTTGACGGACTTTGCAGATGGATTATTCGTCTCTAGTGTGAGAACAGCCAGTCATAGGTAAACCAATGGTGCCTGTTTCAGTGGTCTCGACGTGGCTGAAGTTTTAACAGCTTTGACTTCTCATTTGCAGTCCTTCCTGAAGACAGTAGACAGCTTTGTAGAACTACTACTGAGTCTGATTCAGAAGACACCTGACCACGAAAATGAAGACACAGATCTGTGCTGTATGTATTATATACGAAAATATTTGTCAAACTCCATTTTGTAATTCATTAGGAGAAAACAAAGGAAATCTCCGTCGTTAAAAACTGTAATTTGGATGCTGATTACCATAAAAATTTTGTTAATAGTAGTTTTGACTTTCTTTCAGAATCATTAATCATCGATATTTGCTATTTGCACATCTACCATAATACGGTTTGCCCTCGTAAATTTTGCACAACCATTGTCTTTGATTTCTGGGGCGACTGTAATACCCAGGGAGAAATTGGAAACGATGGTTATTCAAACGATGGTTATTATGGTAAAATGGCGAATACAGTCACACCATGAAGTTGAGGCGAGAACCTCGTTTAACGATTTTAGCGAGTGACCAACATCAATTTGCTCCTGACAGTATTAATGCATCGTAAGAGAAAAAGTTTGAGGAATTAATAACCTAGAAAAATACTTCGATCTTTTATCAATTCTCTCAACTAATTCTTCAAGGACATGTATGAGATCAGTCTGGCGAATTTGTATGCGGATATTCAGACTAAGGTTTATCAAGCCACTTCTTGGTGTATAGTATGAGACAAACTTTGTATCTCCCATAAATTACTTATTGGATAGTAACGAGTCTTCTTCTTCCCCGTCTCAAGTAGCCTAACACCGTTTCAAGTTTTTAAGTTAGGTTGGGATTTTGAGACACACCACTACGAGTAGGAGATTTTCAATATTGCGTATTGCTCACGCGTCAACCAGCGTCATTTCCGCGGAAACGTGATAGCCGTCGTCGTTCTACTACGGGTTTTAGCGAGAATGTCGTAGTGGCGGCAGCAATTTGTCAAAATGTGTTAGTTTTATCATTTTACTATCGGAAGAGGGCTTAACCTACTTCTAAGTAATGTATGGGGCCAATCGTGCTAACTTTTTTGGTGAGAATAAAGTAAATGAAGCTTTTCGGCGTGTCTCTTTACAAATACGCGCAAAACTTAAGTTACATCTCATACTCAAATCTAAAGCTCTCTAATGTTTGGTAGGCTATCATGCTATTACACCGCCAAGTATGACTTAGTCGCCAAACGTGTGAGAGAAAGTCAATCGGACCATGATGGCTGGAATTGAAGAATCCCGATCCACCTTCTGCGCATGGCTCGACCCAGTTAAGCAGTATTTACGCGCTGCTCTGCAGCTGTCACACACAATGAGGGTATGTGAAGCGTTCTTTTGTGGCCGAACTGATGGCCCAGTTTATCGATGGAGATGAGGAGATCAGGTATGTTTTGAAAATGACAAAATGATATCCGAATTCTGATTGGCTTTCAGGATTGCCTGTTTTTGTTTAGAAAAGTAGATCTATTATCGTGGAATTTCATTGGCGTTGTAGTTAGCACGCTTCAGCATCAGTCACCATTTCACCAAGACCATAATGCACCTCAGCAGTGAGAACTCTGGGGGCAATGAATGGTTATCGTCGCGATGTTTCGGGGAAAACCTGGGACTTTTACTACTCTTTTTGCATATTTCCTGCTTTGCAGGAATTTCTGCACGTGGGAGTGCTGGCCTCGACTTGAGTCCAGATACAGCAAATTATCAAAAAAGAATTGGATTTATTCGATACCACGGTACGCTTATTTTTTGTGAAGCGTAGTTTTGTATATGCCTGCTGAGCCCTGAGCACACCTCATGTTTTGCTCCCGTCCAGCGGCGCGTTTTGGCGCATGCGCAGGCGATGTGTCTATATTTTGTTTGCGTTGTACTCGAAGCTTTTGTTTTTCCTTGCTCGGTAAAACTGGCTGACCAAGAAAAGCAGCCCCCATACGAATCATTTATTAATTGAATGCGATTTTCGTTAAGATACGTAAGATCTGGAGGCAACACCAAACACATAACAAAACCATGCAAGTTGTCATGGTTACCTAAGGCTCAGGCCTGATTACTTGGACCACATATCCTTTAAATGAATTTCGGAAGTCAGGCTTTACAGCCTGCTTTCTTTTACAAATTTAGGGTATTCCTGAAAACAGAAGAAAGGCGTGTAAAAAGACATGTGTGTTCAGTGGCTTAACAAATGGCTTTCCAGTTCAGGGAACATATCCGTTCCCCTGGCAGAAAGATCGCCAGCGCAAGTCAGTGTCGTCGGTAAGACTGGATTCTCTTTTGCGTTATTATTATGCGAACGTTAGCAGATCATTGTGCGTTACCGCTTAGTTCGCGGGCACGTCCACCCACATTGCACTGGTGACAAGAACTGACAAACTCGTTCTCTTCAATCTGCATATTTTCTACAACATGCAAGCAATTGGTCTCCTAATAGTTGACATCTTATGCCCTAAAGGAGATGTTAGCAATACGCAACTGAACGAAGCACAAATTAA